>JAAGAY010132697.1:0-73762 GCA_011801015.1 Ardeotis arabs
AAAAAAAAAAAAAAAAAAAAAAAAAAGCTTTTCTGAGTTTTCCTGGATGCCCAAAACTAATATACTGCAAATCTTCACTCTTTTCTGTGCCCACAAACTGCAAATGAAACTCAGCACACAGTACTTGCCTTTCTTCCAAGACCTACAGCAAATCCCCAGTTTCCAAGGCTTCCACACTGGACTGTCCCCATCTCCTGCTTCTTGTGTGGCTCGAGAGCTTTATTCAGCTGCAGGACTTAGCAAGAGCCTGGATGTGTTCCAACATGGGATGCTTTTCCCTTCAACACTTGTTTTTTATTCCACAGTTCAATGGCTCAAAAATTAATTGGGATCCTACAAAACTTTCCAAAACGATTTGTCAAACTGGGCAGAGACCGACCAATCTCATTCACAGTCGCCTGATGCCATACAAGTAAGAACCTTAAAAGACACTTCAAGGTCATCAATGTATCCTGGTAACATCAGAGCAAAACATCTGTCGTCCTTCTCTTCCTTCAAAATGAGACAAAACTTTGAAAAACTCAAATTTTTTCTGCCAAAATCATAATGTTGTTAATACTACACAGACCTCATCGTGTATTAATCAGCCAATATCTAATACAATATTAAACTACAAAATCACACTACTGCCAAAAAAATTTATCAGGCATTAGTAGTTAATAATCATTAGCCAACCAACAATCAGGATAACATTTTTCTTTGCCCTTGGTAAAGAATGAACGTGGCTACCTGAAGCAGCTACAGTGCAAGGGTCAGAAGGAGGGAGACAAAATGAGCACTACCCTTTTAAAATCCCTTCTGATACATCTTTATTGACATGTGGTGCCCAACAAGCACCACATGATGTTTTGCAGAGCATCAAACTTACCTAAAAATAAAATTTCTGTACACAAAAATTCTAGGAAGTCCTAATAAAAGGGCAGAAGAATCAATAAACCATCTACATTTTTATATGGAACCGTTTTATGAACTCATCCATGATGCACCCCAGCCTGGGAGAGAGCGCACATGCCCGAGCCCGCTATTGCAGATAATAAAAATAAATGGACTTATTAAACTCTGAAGCTCAACTTTTTTACACATTCATTCTCAGAGCCGTAAACTTTTAGGATAGTGCACTGGTAACTTATGATTGTAGCAACGTGCCAGATGTGCTGTAAGATCAGGTTTTCTAGGCATGTTATGATAACGATGAGAGAGGATCTCTGTGTCAGAGCAGTGAAATATGGGAAGAGACTCCTGGGAAGAGCTGGGAGGGTGCTGGAAGAAAGCTATCAAAATTGCAGGTGGAGTTGTTCATTTTACACAAGAAAAAAAAAGATGATACAAGAGATGAGATGAATTGGATGCCTGGGATAAAGACAGCTGGATTCGATGACCCAGGAGGGCCCTTCCATTCCTGTTCCAGAATATGAATTTCAAAACCTTGGCGCTTTCACAAAATCACTCTTGCTTTCTAGTCTGCCCTGAGGAAAGCCCAGCCATCAACGGCTACTGAAAGCCAGCACGGGGGTTGCTGTATTTCCACCCAGCTGAAGCATCCTGGGGAGGCCATCTCTGATAGCCTCCTGTGGCCATGCAGCACCACGCACAACGAATCTCCACGTGCCTGCACGGTCCCTCATTAGGAAGTCAACAGCAGTCATCGCTTCTGCACGGTGTAGTGACGCCCTTTTTATGTGTATGGATATTTGCCAAGGCCTTGGGCTTTCTCCAGCCATGAAATAAGCACCAGCATAATCACTCCACTGTGAGCCCTTCACAGAACACAGAGAGAGGAAAAAGAAGGAGGGGTGGGCGGGGTGGGGTGGAAAAAAATGGTTCTGCTAGGTGTGGAGAAAACTCAACATTTTAGACCAGGCATGCTGGAGCCAGCGTCCCCCAAGCAGCGCTCCCACCGTCACAGATGATGCCAGCTCGCGATCAGGTGCGTCAGACGGACACGTCGCTCGGCCGCTGGCCAGCATCCAGCAGCTACACAACCACTGGGTGAAAACTGTGACGTGTGCCATCAAAACTCAATTTCCACCTTTTTTTTGGAGAAAACCTGCAAGCCTCGCCTCTGCTCTGGCGCTCAGCATTAGCCCGTGGGCGCCCTGCGCACATTTCAATTAACAGCGTTTGAGGATCGTCAAGGGGTGATAGGAGAGGTGCTGATGTGTAACCAGACTTATTTTTATCTTTTCCTTCACGCAACCGCTGTAAACCAACATGGGAAATTCCTAAGAAAAAAGCTCTGGGATAAACAGAGCAGCTACAAGACAGCAGAAGGGTAAGCAGGTGTGCAAGAAAGGACATCAGTAACACCAGATTACAGAGTTGGGTTTTTTTAATATCTATTACAAAACCAATAAAAATTTAATTTCTTTCACAGTCTGCGTCTTTTTTTTTTTTTTTTCACTTCCTTTTTAGCAGTCACTACTACACAGCTCACATACCATTTTAAAGACATATTGGAACAGGTACTTCCAGCAATCTCAGCCTTAAAACGCATTTCCCCAGAGCGCTTTTTGTTCAGCAAAAGCTTTTTGTGCTAATGTTGAGCACAGGTCATTTCAAATTATTATTTTAGATTTAAACTGACAGAGAATCCCACGCCTTTGAGAAATTAGTTCCAAACACTACGTTTCCGCTTCACAGAAAAGTCACACAGTCACCAAGTCAATGGGCACTAAAAAAAAATGTTGTGGTTACAATGGGAGAGAAGTTGCTGATGAGGGAACAAATCCAAGTTGGTGCACGTTGACATCCTTCCAAATCACTTCAGTGCTCCCTACTTTAAGACCTGTAAAACATTTCCATGGCTCTACTCGTTTCCCAACCTGATGCACAGCTGTCCTTCAAAAATGCTACCCAGCATGTTTGCTCTCTTACTGGATGGAGGAGTCACCTTGCATCCCTCATCATCAAAAGCCTTTAATTCTTCATTGACACACTCATAGCTACAGAGATTTTATTTTTGTTTTCCCCATCGGAGTGTCTTTGGAGTATTTGTTCCTCCATCCTCTCATAATTCTGAGCACTCAGTTTGAGTCATGTTCAAAATGTGTAATTTTTCAGCAGCCACAGACACATGATTATCTTGATTCCTGCCTCTTTTGACATTTTCAATTGTCACCCGTAGGGTGATGATCATGCTTTTATGTAGTATCTTGAGGATTACAAGGCCAATATTACTACTTCTTTAACGCCTTTTGCTTCCCTCTCCAAGTACGCATTGCAGAGAGGCTTTTATAGGAGTAAAATAACCTCCAACAGCAAAGTCTAAAAGATCCTCAGGCCAGCAGAGTTTCCTGGAACATGGGATAAAGCTGGATGTTCAACTTCTCATGCCAGATCAGGGCAAGGAAGGGAGCCTGGGGTCACATCACAGGTGAGGTCTCTACCCGCTGAGGTCCTGGCAAGAACATGAAGTTCTCTGCACAGCTGTGCAAGCATGGGGCATGAAGAGGAATCCATTGCACCATGTTGGCCCCAGGGCTGTGAGGTATTCAAAGGTTTTGCATTTGATTTTAACACAAACGTGTGTGTGTTTCCCTCTTACTTGATTTAGCAAAATATCCATAGGAAGACTGATTATCATTTACCTCCGACTGGGACCAGCGTATATAGTCACCAGTACAACTGGGACCAGGTATACAGTGACAAATTCACAATGAAAGCAAATTAACAGAAATATTTTAGGGGAGAAAGAACTCTGAAAGAAGTACACCAGATATCCCCCACCCTGGCCTTTAAGATGAATTCTTTCCATTGCACTAGAACAACATTTTTTTTACTCCACCGGAGAAAAGTCAGAAAACCAGAACATCCTTCAAGCAAGCACAGCAAAAAATACACACATCGGGCATGGAGGTCCTTGGAAACTTTGTTTATCCAGATGGGGTGTGTTGGATTTGCTTCTTCAGAGAGTTGTTTGGTTTTTGGTTTTTTTTTTTTGAAGAAGACAAGAACATCAAAGTTTTACTAGAAAAAAAGGAGTCAAGATTCCCTTAGAGCTTCCCCTGCTTCCTAATGGTTTTGTCTAGGAATATGCTACGGGAAGCTCTGCTGATGATCTGTCTGAGAGAAGGTTGTGAAGATGCCACTGATGAGAACACCCACCAATACTCAAACACTAGTAGACTTGCAATCATTGAAACAACTCATTAATCTAAAGAAAACACTTAGAAACTTTCATAATTAGACTTGGTGAGCTGCCAGCTTTGCTGAAAGGAGAGAGTATTTCTTCTTTATCCGGTTTGACCAAAGATGCCTTGATGGACGACAATGTCTTTGATGGAATAAAATATTTAGCGATAAATTTGGGTAGAGCTAAGCTGGTAATAACATTCTTTAAAACCGCTGTATTTCACAGACTTTCTTACTAAAGAGGTGATTTCGCCAGGCACACAGCACATGGTCACTGATTTGCCTCTGCTGAGCTCCTGTTCAACACAAGAGCTCAGCAGAACGGAGACAAAGGGAGCAGAGTTGGCAGCTCATAACTCGCTTAAGGAAGGGGGATCTAAAGGAGGTTGTTCTGTCCAAAAATGTGAATTCAATTGCTTCAGGAGGCAGTGTACGAGGGAGCCTCTTCCCTCAGCAGCTGTGTGCAACGCCGGTTGTTTCGCAAGGGATCCGTGTGCATCCGAAGCAACCAGCAAGCACCCAGCTTGGTTTTGTTGGAAGGATTTACAAATCCTTTTAAGTTACACAGGCCAAAAGAGAAGAAAAAAGAACAAAACTTCAAAGACTGTTATGACTAAATGGGTTCCTTGCCACAATGGCAGCTTTAGTCTGTTTTTCACTTTTAAGAACAAACATCATCTATGCCAATGCCCACTGGAAGGGGAGGAAATCAAGTAAAAATGGGAAAATAGAGACTATATTAAATGCTTATGCATATTAGGAGGCTTCCAGATAAATCCTGGGAGCTAACAAATGGAAAGCAAGACCCTGGGACCATTAGTGGTGCCTGCTATCGCACCGCTGCGTCAGCAGCACAGGGCAATTGCCGAAACTCGGTATTTACAGCCTATTTACTATGCGTTTACACCCCGGAGAAGCAGAGAACACGCACTACACCGCACTTCCACGCAGGAGCATTCTGCACAATCTCTCAGGGGATATGTATTCCCCCCAAGCTGTCGTACCTGGTCACCTTGCCATTTCACTACGGTTATCCCCACTTTTTCAGGGTCTCGGAAAATACCGATGGAGGAGCACAGAGCTGACCTGAACGCACCCCGGTGTCACGTTGGCATCTCAACGCCTGAATCTGCTCTTTAAACACAGCCTCATCTCTTGCCTTTATTGCTTATCGATCCGCATGATTTCTGACTTTCAAAAAGGATTAATTACTTTTGGTACTCATTTATTTATTTTTATTTCTTTTTTTTTTTAAGGATTCTCTCTGGTTTTAGATTTTTTTAATTATTATTAAATGGGTGTCGGTCATATGACATCATTCACAAGAGTTCGAAGTCAGGTGTGATGCGTAGACTTGGACAGTCACCCACAAAGGGAGGAAAACACCCAGAAAAAAAAAAAAAAGCAAGAGCTCCTGAAGGTAACATAGCATCCACGGAACAAAGCACATACAATAAAGGCACGTTCAGGTAAATGCACTGTGAAATTTGGTGAATTTTAGAATCACAGAATGGTTTGGGTGGGAAGGGACCTCTAAAGCCCACCCAGTCCAATCCCCCTGCAAGAAGCAGGGACATCTCCAACCAGATCAGGTTGCTCAGAGCCCCGGCCAAGATGGCCTTGGATGTTTCCAGGGATGGGGCATCCACCACCTCTCTGGGCAACCTGTACCACTGTTCTACCATCCTCATTGTAAAAAAAAAATTCCTAATATCTGAAGAGAATATTTCAAAGGGAACAAATTTCATCTGAGCCCTGATGATGGTTCGAGACAACTTTACATTTCTTTCTGAGTAAGATTACGGGATTACTGTCTAATCCTGGGATTGGTAGTCCACCTGACAGAAGATGTGAATTCCATTTACCAAATGCCTCTCCTGCAAGGCTTAGATGCTATTTCAAATAAATACTATTTTCTCCTCAGCTGCTGTGTGAAAATCCTGATACACAACAACAACAGAGATTAAATAGAAGCAATGAGCTACTGACAAAAAGGCTGTGAAACCCATACACAAAGTAAAATCAAAACTCTGATACAAATTTCTCTCACATTTCCCTCCTAAACTCAGCATCACTTTTAGTAAAGATATATCAGGCAAGATCAGAAAAAAGATTTTTTTTTTTTTTTTTTAAATCAGAGTTCTTCCTCTTTAACAGAAATAATATGGGGAAAATAATCACAGGTAACAATGCATGGGGGCTAGAAAGCAGTAGTTCCTCTTTTATTTAATGGTGAATTCCTTCTGGTGATCCCTTCTGAGAACTAACAGGACCACAGGGCAGAGAGGAAAACAGAAAAAAAGACACCTCAAATGCTTTAATGATATTTTGTTCAACATCTTGCAGCTCCTAGGCATCTCATAGGCACGGTTTTCTATAAATAAAAATGTGAAGGCATATTATTATTATGCCATGACTCATGAAATTTGTATCTGCAGGGAGCGAGGGACTTTGGCTTTTCCTCTGGGATCTCTGGTGCTGTGTGCTGGGCCAATTAAAATGTCGAGATTCCTTTTCACACAAAGCCTTTCCTCTCCCTTTGCTTATTCCGAGCGTGCGTCGCACTCACATCTTCCCTTCACAACCCCATCGCCACTGTAAATCACACCAAATTAACGTTGATGCTGCGTTCCTCAAACAAGACTGCTTTTGCCTCTTGCCAACAAAACCCCCAAGCCAGATGTCAGAAATTCAAATGGAAATACAGGATTACGAATAAATCTGCGGACATCTCCCGATAAACTCCCGCAGACCTAGGCTGACGCAATGCTCTCTCCCTGACCCCCAGCACAGAAATAGCTTCTAATTCTTCATCCCGATGAAGAGTATGATACGTCGGGCGGTAAGAAGTGAAGAGGGGTTATGGCTCTCATAAAATATTCACGCCACTGGTTCTTTACACAGCACTTTCTCCTGAGTATGATTAATCACACGCTATTATTTAAAGTTCCTATGGTGTGGGAGTTTATGTTTCAGTACCATTCACAGATTAGATTATAGAAAATTAGTTTCAGATGAACTGTTCGGTTCAGGTAGATTAATCCACTCTGATGATGCCTATCAGCCAATCGAACTCCTTCTTCAGACCAACTGGCCATGTCCCTGGGGCTATCCAGAAAGCGATAAACAACCAGGGAGAGCTTCTCTCCACCTGCCAGTAATTGTTCTGCAAGTACCCTTCTCGTACTTTTATCTCAGACAGACATTTATCCTGCTATTCAGTATAATTAAAGCAGAGGTACTAATCTAAAGCTCCTACCCAGGAAGCAGTCATCTGATGGCAGCAGATTCACAGCAGGCACAACAGCTTTCATTTCAATAACTTGTTCAGCTGATGAGGAGGAAGAAAAGGGTGAAGTAGGTAATGACACCTCCAGGAGGTCAGGAGGCATCCACTGCCAAGACAGTGCGAGCAGGGGATCAGCACGGGCAATGCCCAGAAGATGTGCTGTCCTTTGGCGATCATTTGTTTCCAGTTTGGATGGGGGAGCTGCTGCACCTTCACAATACCAAAGGGCACCACGTCACCCTTGTTCCAGCTAAGGGGTTTGAGCCCAGCCCAAGAGCCACCGCCTACTTGAAGCCATCACTCATTCATCTCATACATTACTAGAAAAGACCAGAAATACATTTGGAAACATAGGACATCACCATGTGAACGTTGCTATTCTGTCAGATTAGGATTCAATCGATCTTCCAAGATAAAAGTTGACAGTTTGCCAGCTCAACTTACCCCTTACGATGATGTTGGTGGACTTTTTCGCAGGATTTCCAACATTGTTATTGGCGACGCAACTGTACGTGCCAGCATCTTCTGATGTGATGGCAGGTATCGTTAACGTGCCGCCGTTCAGGACCGTCTTCTCGGGCAGGATGCCGGCAGACCTCACCCATGTCAGGCTGGGTGCTGGCTCCCCTCCTGTCGTCACACAGACTAAGGTGATCGCTTCTCCAGGGTTCACCACTATTGGGTCATCCACAAGAAGCTTAATTGAAGGGGATGCTGCAAAACACAAGAGGAAGAGAAAGGTGTAACAGGGCTACGTCTGTGGTATTGCTCAGTCCTGATAAGCGCGCTCAAGCCAACCAAGATGAGCAAAGGCACGTCAGCTACAGAGCTCTTTGCACGACCACGTGTCCTCTGGGAAGGGTGCTCCCTATCCTGATGCTCCAACACCACATTTCTCACCCTGTTCAGTCATCATCTTCCACCTTGCAGCCAAGCTGCTGATGAAGATTCTTGCAGGGACAACCCTGCGGCTGTGCTTGGGAAGGAACAGGTAATGTATGGGACAGGTGCCAGCCCACCGGATTTTAAACCCTGGAAGAAAGGGATTAGTAACAATCATCTTATTTGGCATGGAAAGCATGTTGCTCTCTTCAAGTCAGATCCTACCCATTGAAAACCAGCCCTCTTAATCCACCTGCCTCCCCGATGAATTCCCTGGGACTTGGCTGCCAACTGAGATGAATTTGTAGAGTTTGAATTGGCTGTCGAATCAAGAAGAGTCATCTCCCTTGGGATAAGACCTCCTTGCACACCGGGAAACTGAAGAATCCAGCACAGATGCTTTATTCCCTGCACAGGCTGCGCAACCTACAGTGCTCGCGTGGCCATGGCTCCATCTCCTCACAGACACGTGGGAGAGGTGCAGACTTGGGTCCCTACAAATTCCCATACAACATCCTGCAACATAGCCCCCAACATCAGAAGGACATGGACCAGTTGGAGAGGGTCCAGAGGAGGTCACGATGATGATCAGAGGGATGGAGCACCTCTCCTGTGAGGACAGGCTGAGAGAGCTGGGGCAGCTCAGCCTGGAGAAGAGGCGGCTCCAGGGAGACCTTAGAGCGGCCTCCCAGTACCTAAAGGGGGCTGCAGGGAAGATGGGGAGAGACTCTTCAGCAGGGCCTGTTGTGACAGGACAAGGGGTGATGGTTTTAAAATAGAGGGAGGCAGATTCAGATTAGATATTAGGAAAGCATTTTTTACACTGAGGGTGATGGAACACTGGCCCAGGTTTCCCAGAGAGGTGGGGGATGCCCCATCCCTGGAAACATTCCAGGCCAGGCTGGACGGGGCTCTGAGCAACCTGATCTGGTTGGAGATGTCCCCTCTCCTTGCACGGGAGTTGGACTGGATGGGCTTTAATGGTCCCTTCCAACCCAAGCCATTCTATGATTCTATGATAGTGCTTCCCATTTTTGTGCTCCAGCTTCTGAATACAGGGAAAGCTAATTCCTCTCGGGTGAACTTCAAATAAGGAAAACCCTTATTTTACAGTTGACTCTTAGTCAAGCAAGTATTAACTGGGAGGATTGATGAGAAGACCACCTGCGCCCCAGAGTCCTTAATGTTGCTCCTAGGGCCCTGAAGTCCCAGTATACTTATACCTGTCCCAGCACAGAGAGAACAGGCAACCCTCAGCCAGGGAAACACTTTCAGAGAGCAGAAGTTTTCAAGCAAAGCCCCCTCTTCCAGCTCCTCCTGGCTTGGGACCCCGGAGGTACTCCCCAGCATAAATTGCTGGGTTCACGTAACCAACTTAAAAGTGAAGAAACTGGGTGCAGGGCTAAAAATACAGACAGAAGACAAGGCAGCAACGCTCACTGTGTCAGTGTCTCTGCTCACGTCCCCTGACCTCACGCTCTTTCATCAGCTGATGCATCCATCAGCTGATGGACCCCTATTTTGGGATTAGAGGTACGAAACTGGGCAGCATGTCATGGTTCACGCATAAGTAGACTTTTTTTGGGTGAAGGTGGCAGAAGCACAGATCCAGGTACCCGCTGTGCAACTAGAACTGAGCTCCAGACCTGTAGGATCATCACCAACCAGGGGTAACACTCAGCTGGCCCCTCTTTCTCTCTCCCTCCTGAGTTTAGTGATTTTTGCTGAACAACTCTGGCAAGGAGCTGCTCTCTGCTCTCACTACGCATCAAGTCATGAGACAGGGAACAAGAGAACCACAAATAATGCTTCAAAACTTAGAGCAAAAGATGAAAGCTCCAACAATGTCAACCCAACCTGGTGGTGCTGTTTACCATAATGGCCTCATAATCCTCCAGATGAAACGGGGCCCTTTGCCATCCTTCACGTAAAGAGACAAAAGACAGCAGCCGATGTGATAAAAAATGCTGTGATACATCCCTTTCATCACAGCACTCAAAACAGTAAGTACATGAAAATTACGGCTTGCACACAGCAATTTCTCTTTGCTTACACCACACATCTCACTCAACTACAACCCATCCCAGAAGACAAACACAAACAAAAATTCAGCAATACGCTCAACACCTACCGTTAGAAGTCTGATTTAAACCAAAGAACATTAAGAAATTCAAAAGTGATGTTGAGGCTTCCAGCAAATGAAACTCAGTGTAGCATACAAAGGGTCAAATATCCATTATAAATAGAATATGAATTTACAGCAACAATGAGCTGTTATTGATATTTCTCCGCTTGAAAACATAGAGATAGTCTGCACCACATCACAATGCCCCAATAACACAGAACTTCTTATTTCCAGCTTTATGGCGCAACTGAGGACAGAACCGGGCCTACCGCACTGCTTGCCTGATTCAATGGCTGTAGCTCTAAATTAGAGTGCTTGCGTTCACTTCTCTACGTTGGCCGGACCTAGAGGTGGGAACGCATGGGGCTAAACCACAAGTTTAATCACCTGCTGGAAGACCTGTGTCAATTGACTTGGGTTAATTAACAGCATGCAGGGCTTCTCCAGGTCCGCTTTACAGGACAACTCCTCTGTCTGACTCCATCCAGAAATGCCTTCCTCTCCCAAACTGGAGGAACACCTCTAACTGCTCCCCAGAGGATGCCGCAGCGATGCAGCTTCCAACAGCTGCCTCTCCCCATGGACTGGGAATGCAAAGCTGTACCATAGAATGGAGCAAGAAAGGTACAACGCAAAACTCCATGTAGGTACAGTACACCCAGGACTGCTCAAGATTGCTGCAGAATGTCTCCCAGTTTTTCTGAGCAAACATTTGTCAGACAAAAAGTTCAGGACTAGCTCCTGTTTGAGCTAGGGAATGGAGCTCACTGTCGTGTCAGATCTCTCCCCATTCCAGTTTCAATGACAGCAAAAGGCGCTGCTGAAAGGCGATTGCTCTTATCTACCCTGAGCTATCTTCTGGCAAGAACCTTCCCCTGTGGTATCCGTCTCTCCCCACCGACTGCAGACAGAGCCCAAAGATTAGTTTAATCTAGACAGGTAAGATTTAGACGGCAGAAGATGGGTGACATCAATCCCACCCTTTAGGACGAGGATTTACAAACGCATCAGGAGCCCATAGATAGAAATCGGCAGAGCGTCCTGTTTTTAACAATACACATGTGCCAACCTGCAGCTGATCCCAGTGTTTCACAAATCCTCTCAGATCCCTGAACTTTCAAAAAATTGAAATTTTGGTCTAATCTTCTCTCTAAAACAGATTTATTGTCTCTTATTTATTTGAAAACTTTTGGGGCTAAACACCGCATACAGTATAAATCTGAGTTGTGTAATTCATCACCAGACTTTTTTTTTTTTTTTGGGTCCAGCATGATTAAAAAATGGAGCAGGCATTTATAAAGATGACAAGATGATCCAGAGCAATTATAATAGTTGATGATTATACCAAAATATTGTTGAAGGATTATTAAAACTCATACTTCAGGGCATAAAATGGTATTTTTTCCCTGGAATAGGAAGGCAGACCATATCCTAATCTGTCTACTGCACCCTTTTAAACAAGCTTTCACACAGTCCCAACCAAGATGATTTGAAAAGATACATACTGCAGTGACAGTAAGGCCAGCAATTTATGCCTCCAATCTTCATTTTATTAAGTTTTATGAAATTTAGTTTCACCACACAAGGTACATGGCTGGTCGTCGCGTTTACGCGGGGCTCTTCTTTCATGAAAGGCGCTTTACAGTCCCAGTGCTTCAAAGCCCCCAGAACTCAGCAGGTAGACAGGCAATCAAAAGAAAAGTTGTGCAACTGCACCAGCCCAGAAGATTCCTCTGCTCAGCAGCTGCCTCCTGACAGAAGGACGAGCTCCTCATTTTCTGCCTAAATCTTGCAGAGATCTCACAAAATTCTATTGAAAGGTTTGACGTAGGGACATCATTTATTATTTTCCACTGCTATATTCTTCTGGATTTGGTTTAATCTCACATCATGTCATTATTTCTGTTGTCTTCCTGTTGATCTCCTCTCTCAACTAAATAGTCTGAATTTTTTACTTCTTCCCTCCTAGACCCAGAGCTCCATCTGTTCATATCGCAAAATCCTGGATCACAGCGTGGGTCATGGAGACACAATGACACACACATATACAGATACAGGACTGATGTCCTCAATTTCATGTATGGTTGAAGAGTGAAGGATATTATCATTTTAAGCAATGTTCAGTACTGGTTTCAGAAGCCAAGCATCAGAACCAACACAACCGTGCAACACCAAAACTGACAGAGACGCAGGAGGTGCTCGTGTATGAAATCTTATAAATTCATACAGAATTCCTAATGCAACAAAAATGTCCCTGCCAAAAGGAGTCAACACTAAATGGAGAATATTATCACCTCCAAAGCTTCACCCTGGCTGGGGTCTCTCTTAGATGACTACCAGCCATCAGGATTAACGAGACAAAGGCTGGACCATCCAGGTTTGGAAAGCAAAGCATCTCCCAGTCAGAATCTTCAACCCGGCAGCGGCAGAGACTCAGCCAGGCAACCTGCCCAGCGGAAACCTTCTTTCAACTCTTTGATCGGAATAACAAAATTCATTACCAAACAATAGCAAGCTTTGGTAAATATTTCCATGGGTGAGTGCATGGAACAAGCTTTCCAAACATCGTATTTGGACATCGTAATGGGAACGGCTCGGTGTTCAAAAGAGCTCTGCATCTTTACTGTCCTTTAGAAGCAGGGGTTTCTGAGTGCCAGTCCCACATTTCAAAGTCATGGTTGGTTTGCCAGGGGACAAAGAAAGCCGCAGTGCCACTGCGAGCTCTTCCCTGCGAAGAACAAGGCCCTACTCACGACGAGGGAAACCGTTCGGGTCCCCATTCATATTGCAGCTGCATCCTTTTTAAAGGGACTTCAATTCAGAGGCTTTCGTGCGCAGCTATCGCTTCTGCATCCAGTGTATTCCACGGGCCTGTAGAGCCTGGCTGTGAACTCAACAGCGCATACGACAAAGTGCTATTGGAAGTACACCGGGTCACGACACCCGGCCCTGCTAGTCAAGCCACTACGTAGAATTTAAATCAGAATCCCATCAGCTTTTTTTTTTTTTTTAAACCTAGAATTAGCATGTGCACACAAGACAAGTCAGGCACTGATGACATACAGAGATTAATTATAAAACATGGCTACAACATGTACCAGTCCTCAGAGAGTAATAATACAGCATGAAACACTCACCGGTTTTGATTAATGACTGGGGCAGAAGTTTCCCAGATCCTGCTTAAAACTAGCAGTCATTAAGTCATCCTCAACACCCCAAGATACACCCTTAACACCACTGGTCTACCAAGCACCTTCGACGTAACAGCCTAGCTCTACAACAAAATGCTTCCAGTTTAAACGGAGCTGCCACAGGATTATCGGCAGGGAGACTGGAAAGACCTTCTAATCGATGATCCGATACTGATGTTCACTGAACTTGAAGGGAATACACTCTCTACTGCTGCCTGGGATGGGTATCTAAGACAGATACTACAACGGGAGGACAAAGATATCCGACATTGATGCAGCACACAAAGAAAGTCACAGAATCATAGAATTGTTTGGGTGGGCAGAGACCTTTAAAGCCCATCCAGCCCAACCCCCCTGCAAGGAGCAGGGACATCTCCAAACAGATCAGGTTGCTCAGAGCCCCGGCCAACCTGGCCTGGAATGTTTCCAGGGATGGGGCATCCCCCACCTCTCTGGGAAACCTAGGCCACTGTTCCACCACCCTCAGTGTAAAAAATTTTTTCCTAATATCTAATCTGAATCTACCTCCCTCTATTTTAAAACCATCACCCCTCGTCCTGTCACTACAGGCCCTGCTGAACAGTCTCTCCCCACCTTTCTTGTAATCTGACATCAAAGTGTGTTATTATTACAGTGAGACAAATATATGTATTTAGGCTGGGTATATGGAATTAAGAAAATGTCACAATTGGCTTTAGGGATTACTGGAAATACAAAAGAAAGCTAATACTTTAATAGCAATATCAAAGTAGAAGCAGAAGTCATATCCTTGACAACTCACTCATCTTCCTCCAGTTTTGTGAATTGTTTTATATACAGAACTGAAGTAATAGACTATAATTGAATTATACTTTCATATGTGTGTGCAGCTGTTTAATTTACAGTCATGATTTCTTGAAGGAATACAATGGATATGCTCCTAACAATACCCATTATGAATAGTCCCTTTCAAGTCAGAGCGAAAAAAGAGAACATCTGAGGTCCCTGCTGCGCTGGGAGCATCATCTCTGTACTTATTTACTCAGTAAAGTTCAAAAAAGAATAGATTATAATTCCCAGCTGAGGTCCAGATTGGAAATTACAGGGTAAAAACTAAACTTTGACCACACTGCCACAGCATGCTGCAATAAGGTAAATCCCTTCATTTCATCAATAGTTCTTAAAAAAGAAAACAAAATTAAAAAAAAATTCAAAAAACTCCCAAAACAAACCAAACAAAAACCAAATCTGAATGAAAATCACTTTTCATAAATATACCCATCCTCTCTACTGTACCTTCCCTGCTGCTACAGCCATAGTCTTCTGACTGCCATTGGACAGTCCCACTCGTTGGTCCCACAAAAGAGACAACTCTTCTAGGCAGAAAGTGCCAGCGTGTACTGAATCAGCCAGGGTAAGACGCTCCAGTGGGCCAAATTGCCAAGCAAGCATGCACCTATGTGCACCAACAGTTCATCTGCTCTCTCAGGACACGCAAACTTAGCTGTGGACTTTGCCGGGAAGCGGTAAGGCTTCCCAGGGCAGGTTCACCTTTATATTGGCAATGAGTTCTCCAAGAAAGCAAAGGGAGAAAAATTACACAGAGACACTTAAACATGAGCTCTTTGGAGGCTTAGGACCAGAATTCATCACTGAATTACAGGATGGCTGAGGTTAGAGGCATCTCTGGAGGTCATCTGGTCCAAGCTTGGTCCCCTACTGCAGTTTGCCCACAGCCACATGCAGACGTCTTTTGAATATCTCTGAGGATGGAGACTTCACAACCTCTCTGGGCAACCTGTGCCAATGCTGGGTGGGTCACTCTCACTGTAAAAATGTGTTTTTATAGTCACCATCCAGTAGTGACCAGTCATGTAGAGCTTTGAACTTCAGTGGTGGCTTGCTCAGGGGCTGCACGTAACCTCAGTGCAGAAGAGCAGTAAAACACTCTGTAACAACTTCCAGTTCTAAACACCTTTGTGTTTAGACACATAAGACGTGTTCATCACACATATCAACCTTGGTTTTGCATTACTTGCTTTTTATCCCATGTCATCATCGCCTTTAAAATTCCAGCACTTGCAGGGGTAGGGAAAACAAAGGCAAAGGGCTCAAATCCCACTTCTTTCAAGCATTTGCTCTTTTTTTAGATTTAATACCCAGATTTAGATTTATATCCCCAGACCAGATTTCAGTATTGCCAGTATTTTAGGGTTCTCATCTTCACAAAAGCACAGGACCTGTTGTAGCGCAAAGAGGTGACTCCCCGTGCCCGGGGCAGCTGCCCCCACGATTGCTGAAGACACCCGAGTTTGCGTCCTCCAACCTCAGACTGGGGTGTGTGTGCCCGCCATGTACCAGCAGTCACTGTTCAATTTGAATATGCTACCTGGTCAGAGATTAAAAAAAAAACCCAAATCTTATATTTTTCAGTTTCCCCTGAGCTTGCCATTGATATAATGAGGCTTAAAAGTTGAGTACAGTGCAAGATCATTTTGTCCGGGCGTACTATCAAGAATGGAAAATTATGAGGTTGAAGGGGAAGCAGAGAGGGGAGTCATGGGAAAGAAATCAAGCAGAGAATGAGATTATATTTAACAAGGTCCATTTTCAGCTGGACTCACCTCTTCAGATGTTCACCTACAAGTGAACAAGCCGGCCTGGAGCACCAGTCCAGGTAATCAGAGCCCACTCCCTGTGCTCTCCCCCTGTTCTGAAAAGCCTTCCCCCCACCCCCATCCAACTTTTTCTGAAATCCTGTTTTTTCACCAATGGGGACGCGGCTTTGATGACTCATCTCTTTATTCCTGATCTGCCTGGCTGCTTTTCACCCAGCAGCAGCAGCAGCGCTCTGATGACTCGGGCTTTGCTCGTGCTGCCGTTCACGCACAGATGTGGCATTGAGAGCTCCAACCGGGAGGAAGGGAGGCGGATACGTTTGCTATTCAGAGCACTTCCTCGGTGGTTACGCTCTGGAGATGACTACAATAGCTCGCAGCTCCCACACTGTACGAACTATTCATTCTGGGGACATTTTATCCAGAGGGTACGAAGGGACGGCAGGATCCTCCCTTTAGCAGCAAAGCGGTGTTAAATCAGCTGAACCCAATCACAAAACTGTCCCCTTCCCCGCTATATTTAGATGCGCTGTTGTACATGTAGGCTTAAATTCACCTCGGCTAATTTCAACCACCCAAAAGTCAGGCGTGCAATCTGAGGGCACGTCCCTCGATGAGATACAAGCATCCCTAAAGCACGATTCCTGCTCTCCAAAAATAGATGGGATGAATTGCTCTTCAGAGCCATCTCTCTCCCCCAAATATGCTGCTCCTTGAACAACTAGTGTTACTACAGACACCAAAGCATTTGGTTTGCTAGTCAGGTAATGCAAATCCTGCCTTGCAACAGCCCACATAATTAGTAGAACTGGCTAATGAGGAGCTGCAGAGAAAGGACCCTCAGGGTTTTGGACGGCAATCTGGACACAAAGCAAACATCAGCATATGTGCTCGCAAAAAGAGAATTATCATACAGGGATGCATGAACAAGAACTTTGTTGAGAAATGGATGAAACAAGCCCTGCGTTGAATCCCATGTTTACAGGTCTGGGTGCAGTGGAGCACTCTGCATGCCCCGAAACACAGTCAGCTTCACCAAGGAGGTGGACAGAAGAAATCGAGAGCAATAGTGTGAGGTAGAGATGATGTGACTTGCAGGCAAAAATGAAGGAGCTGGGTTTGTTATCCAACAGAAGAGATGGGACAAGACAACCATCTTCAAATACACAAAACGCTGCCGTGAAAGGGAAGAGGACAAGCTCCTCCTCACGCCATGGTGGACAGGACCACAGCGATGGGCTGGACCACCTGTCAATAATGCAGCACCTTTGCCGCTGGCAGCCGGGCTAAACGGACATCGGTAGGACAAGGTTTAGATCCAGTGCATTCCGCCATGAAGAACGGGACTAGATGACCTCTTGAGGTCCTTCCCAGCTTTATTTTCTATCACTCCTTTTCGCTAAAGCGTTAAAACCATCCACCTTCAGTATTCAGCTCCGGTTGTACAGCTGGCTGTATTTCTTATCTGAGGATTTCAAGCCTCTTTAGCGCAGGATCACATCTCGCTGTCGCGCTCTCCGAGAATGCCGGGGGATGCGAAGAGAAATATTTTTTCAAAATGAGATAATTCTCTTAACACTGTATTGTCTGAATGAAGGGAAACAAAGCAAGTTTATCACGACAGACTACGGCTTAATTGAGAGATTAAAAGTGAATTAAGCCTTTCTCAATTTGTTTCCCACCACATGCCCCAGACAGAATGCCAGCTTCAGCTGTGAATGAACTGTGTCACGCAGCTGAAAAATCACACATTGAAATACTCGGCTCTCCTGGTAAAAGTTACTGGTGTGGATTATTTCCGCCAAAAATCAGCCTCAATATTATGTATTAATGATGACCTGCACTAAGCAGTCTGAACTGGCTGCTAATATATGAGCTAATATACATTTTCAAATTAATCTGTGCCACCAAAAATGCTCCGTAGATCAAGGTAATAGTTTTATTTGCTTTAACTCAATCATATTAGAAGAAATATTATAAGAAGCCCAGAATTACAGTGGTTTTTCTCTGACACTTTGAAGCAATGAACACTCTTAAAAGGATCCATTCATGTTATCACTAGACGTGGGCACTCAGATGTGCAATTCGGAGTTAGCTGTATCTGAAGTTACCTCTCCCAGCTCTAAAGATTAAACAGTGAGTCACCTGCAAACTGGTGACAGATTTTCACATCATTTGTCAATAATCCATCTTCAACACAGAGCAGAATTATGCTTGGAATAACACAATCTCTGTATTTCTAAAGGAGGCTGCACTCGTTCTTTTTGAAGATGCTTAGCAAGAAGGACCTCCTGACCAACGCACGGTCCAGGCTAAGTCAGGGCAATAGGTCTTCATTACTTCTGTCAGTTCTCACATAGACAATGGTATGCTGGGGAGAGGAGATAACACTGAGTTCAAACGACAACTTCCACAACACTGCTTTGCCTTTTAATGTGTTTTCTCTAATCACAGAACTACAGAACAACCTTCATCAGAAGGGATCTCTGGAGGCCCCTGGTCAGAACCCTGCTTGAAGCAACGTCAATTAGATCAGGTCACTCAGGCCTCATCCAGTTAAAGCTTGAGCATCTTCCCCAAGGTGAGCAAACCCAGCTCCTTCAGCCTTCTCTCACGTGTCACGTGCTCTAGCTCCAGACCATCTTGGTGGCCTCCACTGGCCTTGCTCCAAGTCAATCCATGCCTGCCTTGCTCTAGGGAGCCGCAAACTGGACACAACACTCCAGATGCAGTCTCATAAGCGCTGAACAGAGGGGAAGGATCACTGCTGGCTGCAGTCCTGCCACTACAGCCAAGTTTGCTGTTGGCCTTTTTGGCACAGGCACATTGCTGGCTCACGTTGAACGTGTCTGTCCCTTCCCGTAAAGCTGCTTCTAGCCAGTTGGCCCCACCATGTATGGGTACATGGGGCAGCTGTTGCTACCCAGGGGCAGGACATGGCATTTACCTCAGCTGAATTTCATGAGGCTCCTGTCTGCCCTTTTCTCCAGCCTGTCAAAACCCCTGTTTTGACCACTGCTCCCAATTTGGTATCATTCAAGAACTTAAGCAAAAGCGCACCTCATCCCATTGTTTTGGTCATTAATAAGGATGTCGTACACTATTGTTAACAATTTTGATCCCTGAGGGATAACGTGAACCAATGATCACCAGTTAGACATTGTGCCACCCTCAAGCCCAAAGCCCCAGCCAATTCTCCACTAATCCTTCACATCTCTCAAACCTGGCTATAAGGAAACCAAAAGAGGTCATGTCAAAGGTCTTCCTAAAGACAAGGCAAGAGGATGAGAAGGTATACAGAGGAACCAAGTGGGTGACTCCAAAACACTCGTAAGCGGGAACAGAAGACGAGAAAGGTGCTGGAAAGCCATTCCTATGGGAAGACACAACCTGCAGCACTGTACTCCCCCCACCACAGAAGCTTTTGCTGCCAGCTCTGTCTTTTATGCTTGTTGCACTTTCAAACTGTGAGGACTGCTTGGAGGGAAAAATCCACTGATTTCAGGATGCGTTGGTTTTATTTAGTGAGGGGGGGGCTATATAAGCAGTCGCTAGAAGTTGCTCCCCTTTGTCCAGTGGACTCGGCCGGGCCTACGGCGGACCCGCTGCTGGACAGGGCCAAGCCAATTGGTGGCAGAATGTTCCCTGATAACGCCTCTGCGATAACGTATGTAAGAAGGAGAAAAATATTTTTTTTTTTTAAAAAGGAAGATGCGAAGAAGCAGAAGTAGGGGTCAGAGAGGAGGAGGCACGAGCCTTGTGGCCCTCACTCTCTGGCGGCTGTCTGGGCCCGACTTGGCCCGCCTGCAAGAAGTGGAGAGGAGATGAGATGTGAAGAGAACCTGAGAGGCGTCTGCCAGCCTGTTGTGAAGAATTTCTTGTGAGAGGAACGGCTGCAGATGCCAAGGTCACTGAAGAAGGAGGGGGAGTGAGAGATTGTGTAGCTTGGTCCCGAGCGGGGCTAAACTACGACACAGGAACACAAATACACTAATCGCTCTAAGAGGGTGAAAAACATGGATGGGGAAAAGACATGTGAGTGCCATGCTAGAAACTGCTGAGACCTTGGGGAAGAGACAGGACAGCAGCAACCCCTGGAAAAACCCAACGGGTAGAGTAGAAGAGAGAATCAGCTCAATTGGATTTTTTCTTTGATACAGGAGGGAGACAGCAAGGCAACAAAAACAGGTAATGTAGACTCAAAGTATGGAGGTCGTGACTCAGTGCAACACCCACCCTCGCAGCTGCCTGGATTTGAGCACATACACTGAGAAAACTGTCAAGGTTCCTCCTCCTTATCAAACAAGCTTCTTGATTTTGTTGCAAAGCAGCTGCACTTGGTTTTACAACTCCTGCTTGCAATAACTTACCCAAATTAACTTCTACATGCTGATTTTAAAGGGACTCAATCTACCAAAAACAAATGGGAGTCACAAAATTAGTCCCCTCACTGTTCTTCCTTACATCTTGCCTTCTATTTCTGTTCCTGCCACTCACTAGCAATCTGCCAGCAGGTGAATCACTTCACAGCATTTCTGCTTCCCTTCAAATTTCTCATCTATATAGATAATAAATTTGCAGCATAATAGCTGTCTTTAGAGACAAAGCGGGTCTGTGCTCAACAAGTGCCTCTACCTGCTGCTGTAGGGTATGACTGCTAATTGTCATCGCGGGCTTCAGCATATGCACGGTCACGTGCTTCTGAGATGATCTCAGCTCCTCTTGTTACAACATCCACTTTGGTTTTGCATTTTAAACCAGTCTGGGCTGGAACAAAGAAATCCATGTGTCTGAAAAACGATGCCAACGCACTCTAACTCCTGCGGTACCTACGGACGCACAACGGTGTCTAAGGCTTGACTCACACAGATGTAATTAAGACACTGCTGTTGAACGAAGAGGGTGTGAAGGTACCTAATTATATCTATGTGTAACAGTTTAAACCCGCATCATGTCCAAAGTATTCTGATGAATACATGTTCCTCTAACGGCATCAGCTTGATTACCTCTGGAATTATTCAAGGAGAAGCAGGCAGAAAGTTTCCTTTGGATTAGTTCTATCACAGTAATTGATTGTTACTCCGGCTATGCCATGACACGCCATTGGATAATCAGCAAGACAGAGTGAGCACAGAAAGCAAAAAGGTCACAGGGACAAGTTGGCAGGTGGCACGAAACAGAAACCCAAACTACTCATCCAGAGACACAGCTGGTGTTCCTCAAGTTAGCCTCTCAACTCAGGTGTGTGCACAGGAATAAAGACGGATGAAAGACTCTGTGGCATAAATGCTAGCTGTGGAGTACCTGGAGCTGCAATGCTTTCCTTGAAACAAGCATCTACGTTCATGTCCCAGTCACTTAGAGCTCTTAGAGAGGGAAGGTGAGGAGACTTGGGAGCATTTGTCCTGGTTTTAAACTATGTGGCTAAACTGTGACAGTGTTTCGGAGAAAGAAAGAGGAAAAAACTTGTGTTCACGTGCCTCTGTCACCACATTCTCTAACAACACAGGAAGATTATCAAGCAGAAGGTTCAACAGGTGACTTGACTGTTGTCTGAGAACCTCAGTGACCTCATGTTGCTCCAGGGGAGGTTTAGATTGGATATTAGGAAAAATTTCTTCACTGAAAGGGTTGTCAAGCACTGGAACAGGCTGCCCAGGGCAGTGGTGGAGTCACCACCTCTTGAGATATTTAAAAGACGCGTAGACGTGGTGCTCAGGGACATGATTTAGTGGTGGGCTTGGCAGTGCTGGGTTAATGGTTGGACTCAATGGTCTTAAAGGTCTTTTCCAACCTACATGATTCTGCAAGTCTATGATTCTACGACCGCAGATACAGAAAGCAGGCAGGGTGGTAGCAGGATACCGTAAGCGCAGTAAGGATTTCCAGGCATACAGTAACAGTTACACTGGGTTTTTTCACATCTGCTGAGCACCCTTTCCTCAAGCACAATCTGCCAACCATCACCACGTGACAAACGCTCGGTGCAGCGTACAGAAGTTCTGCTGCGCATCAACGTGCCGCAGAAATCCGTCAGCGCCAGCTGGGAGCCAAGGTGGTCCCTGCGGCACTGCAGCTTCCCAGCCGCCATACGTCTACCACGTTGTGGGTCAATCGAGGTGAACGGCAAGCCACCGCACGCAGATGGTCCACAAACCCTCGCAAACCCCATCTGGCTGCTGGGACAGCTGATGTCCCCGAGCAACCCAAGCTGGAGCACACATCTATGGCAGGGAAAAACCTTCCTGACTTCACTCACAAGTCAATCAACCCAAGGGATCCTGACAAATCATGCAACAGTCCCTGTGTCGTGCAATAAAAGCCTGAACCCAGTGAGCCAAAGCACAAATGGAACGAGACGGAAACCCACAGCTGCTGTAAGCCTCAGCGACTCTCCAGAGTCACCTCTCAGCACTAACAGCCAAGTTCAACAAAACACTTCCACATCAGCTGTGCTTACAGACCTGATAAAGGCAGAATGGCCAAATTGCCAGCAAATTTTACATCATGATGACATAATTTGCAGCTGAACTAAAATTTGCTCTTAGCCACATTAATCACCATGAACGTCGTGCACGTTTGCCACCTTACAGACACTTCTGTTGTCTCTGCTTTGTTTCCATTAGATAGGCATCTCCATTACACGCCTCCAGCTTTAAACGAAAAACAGAGGGGCAGGCTAGGACTGCTTTACACTAAAACAGAGCATCAAGTTCAGGTTTTGATTTTAATTACTTTGGATTTATCCTGGATTATTCTGGATTTCCAATTTATATAACTTCTATAAAGTTACACTACGTGAAGTTCTACCAAAGAGCTATATCGTACCAAATGAGAAAAATTTTATCCCAGAGTCATCAACACATCAATCATCATCTTTAATGACTTGTTGCAGTAATTACTATGCATATTTAATCTTGCCCTTGATGATGGCTGCCACCAAGTTCTTCATGAGAAAGTGTGAATATCATTTTTCAGGTTTGTTTACTTTGGAAATTACTGCAGAGTAGCAATTTCTGTTAAGGTAGCAAGACATCCTTCTTTCAAAATAAACAAGGCATTTCTAAGATGGGAATAATTATTTTTTGTTTTTAATTAGATGGTGATCGCCTGTCCTTAGCTCAGAATAGTTAGGCTATTTGATGTTCCCCCATCACTGTAACATAAACAAACTTCTGTTGGAGATGAGGTCCAACATGGAGAGACTGCTCTGGCTTCAACAGCAAAACCATCGCTCTGACAAACGGGAGCAGTAACAACTCTCATCCTCTGTTCCCATGGATGAGGCGATGAGTTACTACCGGTGTTGAGAGGAAAGTTGCTCCCACCTGTCTGCTACACCCCTCCATGGCAGACAGGCTTTCACACCTCTTTGGGTACGAAATCAGAGCTACCAGTGAGAGATAAACCTCACATTAAGATATTTTCTTTTCCCCTGGAACAAATTAATGAGAGAGTAAATTAAGGGCTTCCAAATCATGTTGCCGGATACCTTTGGAGGTGACTGTAATTCCCCCACTGCCAGCGGCAGCTTTAAAGCCAAGCCATGAGTCTGCTCTACTGTACGGTAACAGTACACATCACAGGTCTGAAATCCCTGCTGCCACACCAGAAATTCAGGAAAAGCTGAAGGCAACTCCTTGGAATAAAGCCGTGAAGACAGAAACAATGTGAAACGTGCAAGTGCAAATAAAATTCATAGTTCATCTCAGACGCTCTCGGTATGTTAATAACTCAACCACTTTGGTCATTTGCCCCCTGAGGCAGAGGCTATTAAGACATAACCCAGCGCAGTCTAACCTGAAGTTTTCAAACGTCTCAACGTTTGCTGCAGAACTGTTCTCCAGAAAACACTTCTCTGAAATTTCTCATTATTTAGAAATCTAAGTTGAGGACTTTGCTCTTTGGCATCGGTTTTATAAGCCATTTCAGACATCCCCTGTGCATCCTGGACACAGAGCCTTTAGGAGAGTTAAAATCTCTAATTTCCACCTTCCTGGAAACCAGCATTCCCAACTGCACTTCTTGTGAGCAACCACCGGCACGAGGCTCTCGAGATACATAGCAGCGATACAGCCATGAAGAGAGGGAGATGTTCAACTTGGCTGTTTGCTCGGTCAGGGCCAAGGCCAAAGTAAAGAGTAAATGCACAAGAAATGCCACAACATGGAGACAGCTTGGTCAGAGACTACACCTAAACGCCTAGTTATCCTCCTGCAAAGCATTTCAGCACAACTGCTTGAATATTTTCATTTGAATCAATTAAATCTGAAAGAAAACACTTTTGTTTCAATCAATGTTTATATTGATATAAAATATATCAAAATAATAATATAAAATCAATAATTTAAATCAATGTAAGAATATAAAAAGTTTGATTTTTTTCCTCAAGTATTTTGTTGACCAAAAATAATTAGCTGTCAACAAAGTACTGAGAGAAGTTTTTGAGTATTTGCTTTCACTCTAAGCCCAGTCTTGACTGAGATGCCCCTTCCTCTTACCTTGCTGCAGTATCTTCTTTGAAATCTATCCATAACAACGAACCTCCCTGACACTGGGGGAAAACGTAAATCCTGATATAAAGTCTAGAGAACGATAAATATTGAGAGCAATAAATCAAAAGTCTTCAAGTCCTGACTTCCATGAGAAAAAAGAAAACATCTGAAAATTGATTCTACAACTTGCCCTGAATAGTTCCTATCACATGTGGTCATAGAATCATAGAACATAATAGTTTGGGTGGGAAGGGACCGTTAAAGCCCATCCTGTCCAACCCCCCCTGTAAAGAGGAGGGACATCTCTAACTGGATCAGGTTGCTCAGAGCCCCAGCCAACCTGGCCTGGAATGTTTCCAGGGATGGGGCATCCACCACCTCTCTGGGCAACCGGTCACAAATGTTTTAAGCAGGAGAACATCACCGAAACACAAAAAAGACTACGGGGACATCAAATGACTGGAGAAGGTCGCTGCTGGAGGCCCACCTGTTTTATTAGAGAGTCGGAAGGACACCATCTTGTCAGGGATGCTGCAGACATTCCTCACCGAGGCAATGCAGCTGTAATTTGCGTAATCCTGAGGTCGGAGGTTCTTCAGCTTCAGGATCTTTGTTTCTCCCTGCGCGTGCAAATGAGAGCGTTAGGAAGGGGCCGAGGTAGAGGAACATGCAGAGACGCAGGATACACCGAGACTGGCTTTGAGGAGGCAAGAGGAAGATGGTCATTAATTAGAAGCAGATATTTAAGTGGTCCAGAAACCATATTTTATTTAATTATATGAAAGAATGGCAGGTGGTATAACCTAAAACCATAGTCCCACTTATATATTAAAGGCAAAAGAAAAGAAAGCAGTGAGGGGGAAATTGGTTTGACAGAGTCTTTCCAGTCGCAGAATTATTCAGGATGATATATATTAAGGTACAATCTACATGATGCAAAAAAATCACAAGGTACAGAAATCCTGCTGTTTTCCTTTGAAAATGAGCTGCTGACGGATTTTATTTTTAGCCAGCAGTGTAAATGATGGAGCAGGGACCTGAACGGGATATGTAATGAAGGCGTTCCTTCAGACACAATCGAGAGAAAACTGGAAAATACGAGATTTCCACTGCAGTTCTGTGTGAAACGAGCGCTGCAGAACCAGAAACCCAGGAGAACAAGTTGCTGAAATATGGATGTAAAATCTTACAGCATTGTTAGCAACAAGAGTAACAACAAGCCAGAAGGTGCGTCAGATACAAAATCCTGAGCACGCAGAGGTGTCACGGGACAGAGCAGGGAGGAAGAAAGCACAGGGAGCACAGCAAAGCACATCAGGGTGAGAGGCATGAGGATGCGACAGCATGGAGGACATCAAGAGAACACTTTGGAAAATGTTCATTATCACGTCTCGTTAAAGCTGCAACAACTTTTAATATTACCACAGCTTGAGCAACTTACTGAATGTATTTTAACAATACCATGCGCACCAACTGCCCTGGTCTATACAAGGCCCTACAAAACACGGTGGTTTGTGAAAACGCATGTCCAGAACTAGCAAAAAGCAATAAAAGAGAAGATATAGCTAGCTAGATGAGAAAACAGTTGTGAAATCAAGCTTGGTAGATGTCTGGAGCGCTGGAACCGAAGCGCTTTGCATGCACGATCAGTCCCAGGGAAATTACATGATTTAAGCACATAATTAAGCACATGCCGATTCAGCGCTCGCAAGACCAAGCCTTAAAAGGCTGCTTCTGAAGATGAAGTTCCTACTTTAAGAGTTTTATCCAGGTTAGTAGGAACACAGCTACCTAAGTTGTTGAGCTCTGGAAACACAGAGCACCTGCATTCCATCAATTCCATCCTTAGCAGCCAGCTCCCAGTTGAACTTGGGCAGAACTCACAATGGCAATCTGGATCACGTCCCTAGATTGCAGAGATTTATAAAAATGTATATATTTCCTTCACTGGTTTGGGTAATTAGTCTAATTATGTCTAATTGTATAATTATTGTAAATACAGCAAATTTAATCTTGTACTCAGGCTGTGCAATTACAATGTGCAATGAGGATGATGCAAACTCTTCGGAAAAAATTCTGCATCAAGATTTTGGTTTTTGAAAATTCAGTATTTCAAATACTCCCACAGATCAGAACGTGCATATCTGTGCCTTTCCACCCCGCCATTGTAGCTAAAATAAGTAACTGACATTATCTGACTTATCAAAGAAAAAAACCCACAAATCTGTTCAAAGTTCAAGAATTTGCCCAGTTTTCCAGGTGTCTGCTACGATTTAAGAAAACCACCAGAAAAACTAGTTTGAGAGGGAAGGGACCTTTGAAGCCCACCCAGTCCAACCCCCCTGCAAGGAGCAGGGACATCTCCAACCAGATCAGGTTGCTCAGAGCCCCAGCCAGCCTGGCCTGGAACAGTGGCGCATTTTCATGTGACACATTTTATTAGATATGTTCTTATTAGATGATAGGGGAAGGTAATCATCAGCATTTCCAAACTGAAATACAAAACAAAAAGTCCCAGTCAAGGGAGACATTCACTTTTTAATTAAAACATTCAAAAACTCCAGTTTATTCGCTTGAGTCCAAGGAAACAAGCCACAGATTTGCTAAACTGGGTCCGTCCATGTTAAATTAAAAATAATCTCATCACATTTAGCAGACCAATAACTCAACTATGTAATCTAATTCTCATCTCTGCAAGGTTCCAGGCTACATGTTTCGCAGTAAACCACCAAGCCATTGTAGCAATATAAAGCTGTCAAGTACAATAAAGAGAAAAAATGAACGTGCTCTCAAATCATTAGCTGAAAATTATTTATGAAAGTTGCAGGTTGCTTTCTGCTATGAATACCAAATAACCAGGTGGTTTTCACCTCTGTATTTGCTTGTTATTGCTTGAGATTTTCCAAAATTATTTTTTCTCCTTCTTTCTTTTCTTTTTTTTTTTCCAAACACCATCACACCCTTTTGTCCATAGACAATAGGATATGCCACCTCTTTATTCCCAGACTGTGCAAATGTGCTAACAATAAATTAATCTGATCTATTCTGTCAGACTCTTTTGATGGCCCAGTCTGCTTTGTGGCTGCGAGCGAGAGTAGGAAGGCTATAAAAAGGATTTCTTTCCATTTTTGCCACCTCATCTTTTAAGTGTGTAATTCTAGAACAAAAAACTTATATTCAAAGAAACGAAAGGCAGAATAAAATAAAATAAATTAAAAAAAAAAAACCAACACTGAGAGTTGCCATAGAGTTTAGCCTTCTGGAAAAGCTTTTTAGGCTGGAACTTCTGTGCAGAATCACTTTGCATTGTATTGGGAAAGATTAGGAAACAGCAGTCAAATCCGAGGTTTGGGCTGGCAGCGCCCAAGTAAAACGACTTCAAAGGGGCTCCTGCAGTGAGCACTCACTGTGCATCTTCCCATCATCTCCCAGTTCATAATTTTACAAAAAAAAAAATTAAAAGATATGTTTTATATTAGGAAGTTTTATAAAAGCGTAGAGCTGCATTTGCACTGGGGTGTAGTCATCCGGAGGGCATTCCCAGTCACCCGCACCACAAACCCAGCAGCAATATGCAGAAAGATCCAGTTACAACAATCTGGTGGAGGCAGCCTAAGGAAGGGATAAATACTCCACCTTCATCCCTACCTGGGTAAAGAAGGGCTCATAGATCTCCACTCCTTTATCAGAGCCTTGCAGCAACACCTCTTGGCCGCGTCGCCAGCTGTACCGGACGGGCGGATTGGAGTTGGCAACGCACCTGAGAAACACAGTTCTCTCATAGTAAAACTGCTCCTTCGCCTCCCCGATGCTCTGGTGGACTGTTACTATCGGATCATCCAAATCTGGAAAGACAGAAAGAACAAACAAGATCAAGTCAGGCTTCAGTTGACCCTACGATGGTCCTGCGATGGGAAGCAACTGGATCGCCTTGTGTACAAGTCAACAACAAATAGAGGCAATACCGCTCCAAAAGCCACAAATGTACATTTTGGGACTTCTGCACCAAAATGTAGAGTTTGTTTTCATCTGCACAGCACCTAGCACAACTGGATCTTCATTTACGACTCCAGCTTTTGAATAAAACAACATCTACAATACCATATACGATAAGGCCAATCGTATTTCTGTGATGCTTCCACTAATACCTAATTTTCATCTGCTTCTCATCTTCACTACTTGGTTTTTATGTAGGAATTTAATTTAAATGTCACTTAGACAAAATAGTTTATAAAGCTTTGGAAATAAATAGACTAATTTGCATCCTAATGGTAAGGATCCCCTAGAACATAGATCATGTGCATGCATCTGTTCTCCTTTAAAGCAACATTTTAATCCAGTAATTTAATGCATATTCCCTTCTTTCAGTTACATGCATTTAACTTCAAGCAGGTAAATTCATCACAGGCTTTAGAACACACTTCTCTTGATTAAAATACAGATATATAATTACTCCCACGGCATCAGCTCAAAGAAAATTAGATCCCCACAGTAGATTTCACTCATCTTATATGGGGGAGAAACAGTGATAGCCCTTGGATTGCGAGTACACCTAAATTAATTAGTTTGGGCTTTATTCCTTCAGGAACAAACAGATTTCTGTTTGTAGGGTTTTACTATTGTTTATTATGAGCTTTCTTTGAAGATACAATTATAGCGAAGCAATAAAAAAAAAAAAGAAATAAAACAAGAAAAGCAATGGTCATTTTTACTGAGTACTAGTTAAAAATACTCAATCATAGACTCACAGTAGGGTTTGGGTAGGAAGGGAACTTTTCAAGCCCATCCAGTCCAACCCCCCTGCAAGGAGCAGGGACATCTCCAACCAGATCAGGTTGCTCAGAGCCCCGGCCAACCTGGCCTGGAATGTTTCCAGGGATGGGGCATCCACCACCTCTCTGGGCAACCTGGGCCAGTGTGCCACCACCCTCAGTGTAAAAATTTTTTTCCTAATATCTAATCTGAATCTACCCCCCTCTATTTTGAAGCCATTACCCTTAGTCCTGTCACAACCTCCAAATAACGTGGCAAGCGATTCTCCGGTGAGCTTTAGGGAGAAGGAGGGGGCTGGCAGCCAAGGAAAAGTGTCTCCTCTACGCCTAGCCCCTGTGTTTCAAAGCTACATCCAGGTGTGGCTCCTACAGTTACAATACAGACACTGGCGCTGCCACCCTCAGAGAGCAGGAACAATTTGCCTAATTCTACCTGCACCAATCCCACGTGCATGCACGCAGCAACACCGTGTTCCCATGTGCAACTCGGCCTCGACTGAAATAATTTCAGAACTTTCTCAGTAGTGCTTCTTCCTTAAAACAAAATATAAATAATGTTTTACCTAGTGCTCAAGTCATTGCTCACCCACAAATCTAACCCTGGTTTTGCTAAGTCTTGTGTGAGTAACTATTCAAAGTCAATCTATCAGATTTATTTGAGGCCACAATTCAGCAAAACATTGAACAAGGTTCTGAAATCTTAACGTGGCCACCGGTGTAAAGGGAACGCCGCCATGCTCGACAGCACCTGCACACTTGAGTCCCTTTGCAATGGTGTTGGAAACCCGGACGGGTACATTTTGTCCCACGTTCTTTCCCCAAGGGGCAGCCAAACACCACTGTAACCATCACAGGACATTGTGCTAGATGGACCATCAGCATACCATTCTTAAAAATATTGGGGGTTTGATAATATTTAAAAACTAGAGGCAGAGGAACATGGGATTATTAAAGGAAGCCCACCACTGACAAACTGAAGAGACTAGTGTGTTCCAAATGTCCACACTGAAAAGCAGTTCTCGCCTAAAAATTATTCTTTAGATGCTTACATTTTGATTTGCATAACAAGCACAAAGCTTGAGAGCCTCTTGATTAAGTATAACCTGTTCCAAAATTTGGAATAATTCAAGCAATAATATCATGTAACAGTGCAGGGATTTTAAGTAAATGTTACCTTCGTTCTACTCGACAAAACATTTAATTTAATATCACAGAAACAAATTACAAAACTGTTGCTCCAAATTAGGATGGCATTTTCTAATGAGATTTCATTTTTGTTTTAAAGGTTATTTTAAATCACAGTAGCATTTGAAAAGGGATGAGATTGCTGAAATGCTGTGTCTTCTACTCATGCAACAGAAGATAAAAGGAAGGAAATTAGCTTGCTTCAATTTCTAGGCCAAAACACCTGTTCCCCATATTTTGATGAACAACAGAACATTTCACACATGAATGCTTTCCAGCATCTGCTTATTAAAGCGCATCCTTAGCCCACAAGCAAGGACGACTGGCAACCAAGAGCCTCCAACACGGCATCAGGGGACCATTCCTTGAACCTCTCACCCTCGGACGAAGGAGCATCCTCTCAGGTGAAATACACAAGAAGCACAAGGCTTGACTCAGCTCCGTTTTGGTGAAGTTACTCAAGACTAGACACACTACAGCACTTAAAGCCTAAAACCAGGACTTAAGGCGACTGTGAAACCTGCCAGCGTAAGGTGGCAATCAACCGCCCGACACAAGGCTGACTGGCCAAGAAGACATCTTTACAGAAGAGGTCTTGGAGGTCCTGGTGGAGAAGCTGAACAGGAGGTGGCCAGCTACATCCTGGGCTGCAACAGCAAGAGTGCAGCCAGCAGGTCCTTCCCCTCTACCTTGCACCTGTGAGACAACATCCTGAGCACCTTGTCCAGGTCAAGACATGGGCGTACCGGAGAGAGTGCAGAGGAGGCCACCAAGATGATCAGAGGGCTGGAGCAGGTGCCATACAAGTAGAGGCTGGGGGAGCTGGGTTTGGCTAGCCTGGAGAAGATAAGATGAAGTGGTGATCTAACTACTGTCTTTGACTGACTACTGGGAAGTTATAGAGAAAGTGAAGGCAAACTTTTCTCAGAGGTGCAGAACAAAAGACCATGAGCCAACAGGTATAAGTTGCACCAGGGGAAATTCCTCCTGGTTATAAGTACAAAACAAATTCCCTATGCAATCAGACAACTGCCAGAGAGGCTGCGGGATACCACAGAATCATAGAACGGTTTGGGTTGGAAGGGACCTTGAATATCTTCTTGTTTCAATCAGCTTGCCATGGGCAGGGACACCTTTCACTAGACCAGGTCACCCAAAGCCCCGGCCAACCTGGCCTTGAACATTTCCAGGGATGGGGCATCCACAGCTTCTCCGGGCAACCTGTACCACTGCCTCACCACCCCCACAGGGAAGAATTTATTCCTTATATCCAATCTAAATCTACCCTCTGCCAGTTTAAAACCATTACTCCTCATCCTGTCACAACAGGCCCTGCTGAAGAATTTCTCCCCATCTTTCCTGTAGCCCCCTGTAGGCACTGGAAGGCCGCTCTAAGGTCTCCCTGTAGCCTCCTCTTCTCCAGGCTGAACAGCCCCAGCTCTCTCAGCCTGGCCTCACAGCAGAGCTGCTCCAGCCCTCTGAGCATCTTCGTGGCCTCCTCTGGACCCTCTCCAACAGCTCCACGTCCTTCTGATGTTGGGGGCTCCAGAGCTGGAGTACTCCATCCTCAAAGACACTCAAAGCTTGACCGGACGCAGCCCTGAGCAATCTAACCTAACTGTGAATTTGACCCTGATTTGAGCAGGGGGTTGGACAAGAGGTTCTTCCCAATCTAAATTGCTCCATGATATCACGAGCAGTGATGCCATCACTTGCTTGTGCTACCTGCTGCCTTGCAATGCATCCATGCTGGATGTGTGCTCTCCCCCTCCAACACAGGTACTCTTCTACGACAAAGAAATGCAGGCATCCTCTTTCTGCATGGCGCTGTACCACGACAGGGGATGGATTTTGATAAGAGCGTAAGGAAATCTCAAAGAAATTTAAGTTGGGAATGCAAATGCGATAAGACTTCTGCCAAAGCATTTCATAATGGTCAATTAATGGAAAATTTGCACTGCAGAACTTGACTGATTTTTCCATCGACAGCGTTGGAAAGACCTCGACAGCTGCATCAAAGCAACAGAAGCAGCACTAATCGGAGACAAAATAATGCTTGCAATTGTTGGGAGATTTCACTGAACACTCAACCGCGTGCCCCGCTGCTGGGCAGGGTTAGACAAATGTTTTACTGGATTGTTACGTAAGACCGTGCTTTGCTCAGGCGGTGCGAGAGCTGCAAATATAATACAAAATAATGCTTTTTCTTACAATACTGCCAAGGTGTTCTGCAGAGTTATTACAATGGAGGCACACAACTGCCAAATTCATTGCTTTCAGGTAATTTTAAAGTCACCTGATCTCCGTGGCATTAATGTCCACTTGTCAAAGCTCTCCAGAACTCCAGTTTCAGCGTCTAGTTGAATTTTTGCTAGATTTCCAAATAGACTTTTGAAAACCTATTTAAAGCTCTGTGCATATGTGTAAGTATCTGTGGGTGGTTGCTCTTCCCTAGCAGCACTGGAACAGCCAGGGACTCGGCCGTCTGGGAAGGAAGCTATGGATTTCAGACATTGCGCAGAAATTAACCCGGGAGGGAGAAAGAGAGGAAAACGCTGAAGAGTCAGGGAGATCTTCCTGCAACAGAGAAAGAGTTAGCATTGGGAAGCTCAAGAAGATGAATTTCTGAAGTGCTTTACAAGAAGAAAAAAAAACAAACCAAAACCACAAAACCCTAAAATTTTAATTTCGGGTTGATCAAATTACAAAGAGTTAACTGACTAATTATTCTTTAAATTAAACTGAAGCCATGGGTGTTGCTATGTAGTTAAAGGCTATTAATCAAAACGAAAATAATTACACAGAAGTATGTTTTCCACAGAGGTTTATGCCACCATTAGGTTCAATTTTTCAGTCTTTAATCTTTGAATTGAACCAAACAGTTTCCAAAACCCAGATGGCACAGGCATGCTAAACATCATAGTGGAAGAATTCCCTTCTCGTGTCCCTCAGCTCTCAAACAGACAGAAAATCCAGTATGAGCTGTTCAAAATGGGTCTATGTTAAATGCCCGCTGAATTGCATCATGATGGCCAGAAACGTCGGTGTGGAAGGTGCCCAGAAGCGTGGCAGATGCTATTAATATCCTCTCTATGCCAAACCACAAAGCGCTGGAGGCATCGCACTGTCCGTGAGCAGGAAACACGGACCATCTCCCGCAATCCTCACCTGAGCTCCAGAGAAGCTTTGCACGTACAAACAGGAGAGCAGGATCGCAGACTATATTTGCTACATCATCGTTTTCCAGCTGCTGGGACTACACAGCTTGCTGATTTCATTTGTTAATTAGCTGCCTTTGTCTTCAGATGTTCAAAGCAAGCGATGCTTGGAAGTCAGGATAATAATAAAACGCGCATCTGGTAAACTGATTGAAACTGCTTCATCAAGACAGCCAGAGAGGAGACAGCAGCGGCGCATATATTTAGCCTGCCTAACTTGCAAGTTATTCTTAAACATAAAAGTACAATGTTTTTCATCCTATTTTCCTTACTACAGCCTCCTTGACCTAGCACAAGCTATCGATAATTACGCAGGTTTGAAGTGCTTTGTGGTACTGTACGATACAAAGCAATTACACACGATTCAGAAAATGCACAGAAATTCAACAAATACCTATTTCTTGCATAGCTATGGAAACAATAATGAGCTGTCTTGTGTGCCATCCATTAGTACACACAGTGTGGAGACACAAAAGCTCCAAACAAGCTGGCATCAGGGGACTCAAGTTACCTGGAGCTCCACATAAGATATTTTTCCCTCTACAGCCCTTTAGAAGAGATTTATTGTGCATTTGCGGTGCCGTATTGCACGTGCAGTACAGATCCAACAGCAGAAAGCAAGCATCATTCACAAGGCCAGATCCTCTAAGATAGCAAGCCCTTCTTGCTTGCTCCCACAAGACCAAGGGTGTGACCCTGGGAGACCTCTGATGAGCTTGTACTGATTTCCAATACCATTTTGGGAAGATCAAACACATGCTAGAAGGCTGCTAATGTGCTCAAACACGAAAGGACAAACAGAATGACCTCAGCAGTCAACAATACCCCGCATAGCTCAAGGCCGTTTCTGCCTGCCCTGGTTGGCAGGATTCCACCGGCGTTGGAATCTACCAATGAAGAATCCAAGAGGAGAAATGCAACAAACGCTTGGTGATGTAGTTTTATGGAGTAAATGTTATTCTTTTGATGAGGTTATAAAACCCGTATAAACTGCACCTACAGTTCATACAACTGTTCACACCAACAACGTTCTAAATGAGACGGGGAGGACGGCACAGGACGTACAGCCCTGCAAGAGGGCAGCAAGAGTTCTGTTTATCCAAGGACACCAAACTGAGTTAATTTTCATTATTTATGAGACTAAGTTAGCATTGGAGTCCCCGGACAGCAGATCCACTGGTGCCGAGGATGTTGCATTTACAGCACAAACAGCAGAAAACAGCAACAATCCTGAATTTCTATATGCGTGTGCATGCGTGTACACGAACAAAGACCAGTGGATTTTCCAAATCATGAAGAGTCAGACCCTCACACAGAATGATATACATCCACAAACTCATAACAGAGGTTAACTGTGCAAGACTGCATCCTGGCACGGTCTGAGACACCAGCAAAGACCTCTCAGCACAGTCCTGAAATAGATGGGACTGCTGGGATCACCGCGTGCGCTGAGAATCAGGATATGATTTTCTTTCATATATAGAACTGGTGACCTGAGCACAGGATCCTCATCTGGTGTCAGCCACGGTTAAGCAACATTAAGGAATTAAAGGGCAAAGAAAAGAGCAACAGAAAAGTACTTATGCGCTGGAGCAAGTACTTACAACTTCGGCTTGCAGTAAAGAGCGAGACATTTAATTTCTCAGAAAAGAAGACTGAGCGGTGACTTTATTATAGGATGTAAGCACCTCACGGTGGGAAAACAGCAGGTACAAAAGAGCTCTTTTGGCTACCGGTAATATATACAACAAGCAACAACAGCTGGAAACTGAAGGAAGCCCAGTTCAGTATGGGAAACAATCAGACGTATTTGTTGAAGATAAAGCAGTTGAACAGAGGAACAGACTACCTGGGCACATGGAGGATTCCTCACCTCTTCAAAGCAAGACTAGATGCTTTCCAGTGAAGTACAAATTACTACATTCAATATAAGAACAGCTGAGGGTGGGGGGGGGGAACCAACCAAAAAAACAGCCAAAAAACCAGATAGGGTTGTAAGATAAAGGAGGTCAAATTAGACTGATGTCATGGTCAATTCTAACATTAAATTTTATGAAAAAACATAATTAGAGTTGATTAAAGAGTTTCAGATCATTACCATTAAATCAAGTACACTTGAATCAAGAAATTGAGTTATTCAAACTACTTTTTCATTCCACTTGCACTAGACCGTACCGGAGTGTCAGCACACTTTGGTTCCCCACCCTGCCGGGCACGGCTGTGGAAAATACTGCTGAACCGTGACTCCCTACAACAAAGCACGTGACAAACAAGAGTTACAGGCCCTCTTAACGCTGCAGGGATTGAAAGGACAACTAGAGAAGAGGACAGCAGTTACGAAAGCACTCATAACGAATGACTCTGCTACAGGATTTTCACTTTCCAGCGATTTATCTTATTTTTATGATGCAAGATCCAGATACGAGCACACAGGATTTGGACAGTCTTCAAGCAACACCAGTTCTTATCCCAATATACACAACCGCTCATCAAGGAATTCCGCAATAGCTGCCTTGTTATTATCATTGGTTTTTAGACAAGTAACCTTGTTTTTTTTCTTTTCTCCGTACTCATAAAGAAACAATACAGAAGATTCCATTAAAAAAGAAAAAAAGGATTTATTAACCAAGCCAGGAGAAACAGGCACTGATACTAAAGGCCACCTGACACGCATGAACCATTACAAGGAATAGCTGTTACAAATAGGACTTTTTAATTTTAACATCATGAGTAAGTAATTTTGGTTGCATAATTCCAAATCAATTAATTCTTGCTCCTTCATTTTTTAAGAAAAGAAACTTTATTTTGTTGAAGTAACAAACAACAAACTGGGTTCTACAACACATCCATCTCCAGTTAATGGCTTCAGTAAAATTCTCTCAGAGACTACTCGCAAAGTTTAAATCTCTGTTAGAAACTACATTTTGAACATATCGAGTGTAAATAATGGTGCCTTGGAAAGCAGGAGCTCCTGATAACATGCCACTGCTCTCTTACTGCCTCTTCTTCTGGACTTCATATGTTCTAAAATCAGCACAGAAACATTTTACTTCAGTAAAAAAAAAAAAATACATCTGACAGTCCATACCTATATAACAGAAAGTGCCAAGTTTCCCCCCCCGCCCCTTTTATGTTCTGCTTATCCAAGATTCACATTTATTTTCCAGCTTTAAACACTTTGTCATTAAAAATGTCAGTATAGAAATCTTAACAGCGCTCTGCACACTTTCTTGCGATCCCCACTCTTAAAGACGACCGTATTTCTTCCCAGTTTTACTTGAACGGAATATAAAATACACATTTTAGGAGAAGAGGAATAAAAAAGAAAGTCAGTACTAGAGGAAATAAATAACGGTGAGTAGATGATGAAAAAAGGAGGGTACGCTAGAATCTCGTTGGAGGCAAGTGAAGATGGCAAATCAAACAAAACTATAGCAAAGGAGGAGGAAAATGAACCTGCCCAGAATATTTAGTGCCCACATCTGATCCCAGATGAGTGAAGTCTTTCTGCTGACTGGAAAGAAATTCCCCAGTCAGGCCCATTTTAGGATGGGCTAAAATCCCATTCGCCTCGGAAGAGATCCTTAGGAGGTCGTCTAGTCCACATCTTCCTTCTCTCCACGCTGATCATGCCCATCGATTTCACATCATCAGCAAAAATTAATACCAAAACATTATTATAGTATGCAAATACAGCTGAACCCCAAAGACCAGCTGAGATTTGCTTCCTTAGATAATTGCATTTGCCTGCCCATCTGCCAGACCTCCCTTCCCCAAAACCTTCTGAGCTTTTTAGCTTCTTTTAGCAAAATTTCAAATGAGGATTGAGATCCCAAAGATAATTAACCTCCAGCATATTGTATAAAAATAGTGTATGCGCGTGGGGAGAAGTGGGCACTGGAGCAAGGCTCAGATTAGCTGAAGGAAACACTGCACCATGAGCTCATCGTGGCCAGCATACGTGCACCCATGGGTGCCGTCTGCAGAGCTACCAGGGAGACAACAGGGAAGAGGCAAGTCTTCAGGATTAGGAAGGGAGCTGGAGGTGTGGGGAGGAAAGACACAAATCTATAAGAAACTACGTTTTATTATCATAGAATGGTTAGGGTTGGAAGGGACCTTTCAAGGCCATCCAGTCCAACCCCCCTGGCAAGGAGCAGGGACATCTCCAACCAGATCAGGTTGCTCAGAGCCCCGGCCAACCCGGCCTGGAATGTTTCCAGGGATGGGGCATCCACCACCTCCCTGGGCAACCTGTTCGAGTGCTCTACAACCCTCATTGTAAAAAAACTTTTCCTAATATCTAATCTAAATCTAATTATCTAATTAAAGGTGGAGGACCTTGATCTGCTTGGTTAGATGCCTTCTGCAGCGCTCCTGGTAGCCCCACCTGTGCAGACTCCCAGGGCCGAGCCTTCCCCTGCACGTTTTGCTCCTCAGATACAGGGCATTAAGTGAAGGAGTGCATTTCTGGTTATAACGAGACAACCCGCACTAAATCTCTTCAGAACAGCAGCCAAACCTCACCTTCCAGAGAAGCTGCCGACAAAACAAACCATGTGCCAGGACAGCGTTCGGATACGTGCAGCTGGCAGACGGGGAGCATTCCAGCTCGCAATAGCAAATCTGAAAGACATCGTAAGCCATAAACTCCATGCTTTATATAATCGAGGCCTATTTCTATTACAGTTCAAATCAGATTCCTACAAACAGACTGAATTTTCGAGCCATTAATGCGGTCTGCCTTTCCACTCAAGGGATATTTACAGCATCAATTATCTTGAACCTCATCTGACATGTACTCATCGCAGACTGATCGAGCTACAGCTATTATCATGTGTTAGAGACAGTTTTAATTTGGAAAAGGAACAGCATAAAAGGCATTCAAATAAACTTATAGCTCTCTTACTAGATTTCTTTTTTCAAGGAGAAAAATAAAATCTGCACATGCAACCAGGTAATAGTACGGAATTAATACTCTAATTAGCTGGAAACTTTTTGCTTTAGTTAAAAATACTGATAGAATCATAGAATCACAGGAGGGTTTGGGTAGGAAGGGACCGTTAAAGCCCACCCAGCCCAACCCCCCTGCCAGGAGCAGGGACATCTCCAACCAGATCAGGTTGCTCACAGCCTCGCCCAACCTGGCCTGGAATGTTTCCAGGGATGGGGCATCCACCACCTCTCTGGGCAACCTGGGCCAGTGTGCCACCACCCTTATTCACAAAAAAAATTCTTCCTTATATCAAGTCTGAATCTGCATCCTTCTATTTTTATTATATCTAGGGCATTATATTGAACAAATTCTGCAAGGTACTTCCTCAGCAGCTATTCAGGGCTAATTAAACACCACTGAAATGAGCTCAACATGAAAACACAAATCTTCCTTGGCTGATCCTAATAGAAATTTTGCATTTCCATTCCTGCATGCATATTTAATCTTCCCTTCTTAATTTTCACAAGCAAGGCTGTCAGGATATATTAGTCAGTTATTTTAGCGTGTTTACTGTGAAAGGTTGATGTCTTTGGACACCCAGAAATAGCAAAACGGGCAGGTGGGTGGGCTGTGGCCGCTCTTGCTGACCAGCACCATTCCCATGATTTATTGCTTTCTGTCTGTCCACTTTTATCTATTATCTCTTTTTTTTAATGCAAACTGTGTCTCTGTCAGTGTTCTATGGTAATACCTCCCCTCGTATCACAGCTGTAGTACCAGAACTGAAGTGTATTATTCTCATGTATTGTCTCATGACAATATTCACCCATAATTGACATAATCATATGCATGCACATGTTTTCATCTAGTGGAAAAATAATTCTACTTCTGAATTTTTTTTAAAACTGCCCCTTTCAGAGCACACCTAATCCAGTAAGACTTTTAAGAGAACTGCAGACAGAAAAGCATAACAACATCAGTGGTGAGCGGATGGCAGCCACAGCCACGCCCCTGCTCTCATCAGCCGGCCTCGGAGCATCCCTCCCAGGCTGGACCACAGCAGGTGACAGCCCGGGTCAGGGTCTCTCCACAGTGCTCGGTTTCTGAGTTACATTGCAAATGAGAGCACATGGCAAATGGAAGACAGACAGAGCAGTGACCTAAAGGATGAGAAATCAGAACTGTGCATTTCAGTCGGGCTGTCTAGGGGAGACAGCAGAGAGGAAACACCTCTGCATCCCAGCAGGAATGGGTTACCAGACATGTATTTTGAGCAAATCTCTCCAAAGCTGATTTTGCACGCTCATCCCCGGCACATGGGGACAGGTGCTCCCACCCGGACTCCCCTGCCCGCTGGGCTAAGCTGTGCTGTGGGCTCCTGCTCCCAGCAAAGCACACGTCTTTCTACCTGCCCTGCTGCTGAAGCACACCAGCAGCACTGGCTGGCCAGTGAAAAATAAACCTCTGAAAGCCCCAAACTCCATGAAATAGCCCCAAAACAAAGAATCGAGTGCAACGACAGCACAGGCAACAACCTGAGAAAGCGCTCACCAACCTAAGCTACGCCGCTGTATTTTCAGCCTCCAGTAATTTGTTCTAAACAGAGTTTATTTTACTTGCCTTACCCAACGGTAAGCACAGACTAACGCGGTCGGGACCAGGCAGGGCCAGTTCTCACGGGTGGTGACGCACACGCAGAAGAGTTTGACACGGCTAATGCAAGCCAGAGCCACGTCCCCTGGTCGCAGGGAGCCGTGCAGGGGGTTTGGTGGATGCCGGGGCACAAATTGATTTGGAGAGAATGAATCCTAACCATGCCACGTGTTTTTAAATCAGCAAACAAGTTAATATTACATTTACCAGCCTGCTGAGAAGAACGCCCAGGGCTCCTGGGGAATTTGGTCGGTGCGGTGCCTGGCTCTCAAGCTCACATTTCCACCTCCTATAAAATACAGGATCCTCTCATTCCCAAAAACCTTAATCCTACCATTCACACCCAGAATAAGGACTTCTGTTTCAGCTGCAAAATCAAATAAGAGTCTTTATTTATAGCCACATAAAGTACTTTTTTTTTTTCCTACAAAGATCCCTGTTATTGGTTGGATCTTCCTGATACTACAACGCTAAGGACAGAACCAGTAGCACATGACTGCTGACTTCACTGCATCTGCCAGCATCTTTAGATAACGCTGTAAGAAGATTTTTTTTTTTGACCAGGAAAGGATTAGACTGTGTTGCTTTCTCTCTGAGAGGGACTCGATAGGCTGAGGGTGGTGGCACACTGGTCCGGGTTGCCCAGAGAGGTGGTGGACGCCCCATCCCTGGAAACGTTCCAGGCCAGGTTGGCCGGGGCTCTGAGCAACCTGATCTGGTTGGAGATGTCCCTGCTCCTTGCAGGGGAGTTGGACTGGATGGGCCTTTGAAGGTCCCTTCCCACCCAAACCCTTCTGTGATTCCTAACAGAGTCTCACTCTGTCCTACCACACTTGGAGCTGCTGCTGTGGGCTGCCCACAGAGTCTCCAGAAACAAAACTTTCTTTTTTTTTTTTTACTCTCTTTAGAAATTAACAAGTGTCAGGAACGCACTGGGATGCAATCAAACTGGTGAAAAACTGTTAATATGAGAGCTTGAGAGCCTTTTTTGTGGAACCAGAGGCTCAACTTTGCATTTGCTTTATTCTTGGCTTGCTTTTACTGAAATAGCCGTAATTTTAATAAAAATTTCTAATGGTCTTGAATGTCCATTCTTACTGCTGGTGTGTGCCTTCTGTGTCTTCCCGATAACCATCGCTTTGTAAGAAGCAAGCACACACAAAAGTAACCTTTTATGATGCCAGATAATGAGCAACACTGCGCTTTGGTGGTATTTCAGGAGAGCAAATCACAGGTTGAAAAAGCGCGGCATATTTACGGTCAGGATCAACAGTCAAGTCAAATCAGAGACTTCTGCTAAGTGAAGTGATTGCAATTGAAAGCATGGTAGAGCCAGCCCTGGATTACAGACAAGTTATTTAGTGTAAGTCATCCACAGAGAAACTGCACTTGACGGATGCAAGTCGCATCACTTAGCGCAGTCCCAGAAAACATCGCAATGCCACGGCAGTCAGACAGGATGGAAAGAATCTCCTCCTTTTCAGGAAATATGTGCATAAGTATGCTGAAGGAATGCCATGTCAGCAGTCTTGCAGTTATTCCACGACTGTTTAAGTTAATGAAGAAAATTGCAACTTCACTGCTCCATCCCTGGTGATGGCAGTGTTATAAAAAGCTACAGAGAAGGAGAGGGAGAAGCGGCTTTGGATCTCGGCTGTTCTGTCACTGACCCAGAGTTAAACGGACTGCAAAAGGTGCAGTGCAGATCTTACAGAACAAAGACTCACCAAGAATAAAAAATGATTCTATAAAACCAGGGTAAATCTTTCTTTTTAAAAAAATAAAGAAAAAGAAAAAGAAAAAATTTAAATCAAGATACTTATAGAATCACAGGATGGTTTGGGTAGGAAGGGACCTTCAAAGGCCATCCAGTCCAACCCCCCTGCCAGAAGCAGGGACATCTCCAAGCAGATCAGGTTGCTCAGAGCCCCGGCCAACCTGGCCTGGAATGTTTCCAGGGATGGGGCATCCACCACCTCTCTGGGCAACCTGGGCCGGTGCTCCACCACCCTCAGGATAAAAAATTTTTTCCTTCTGTCTAATCTAAATCTACCTCCCTCTAAAACCTTTACCACTATTCAATGCTCTAATTACAACTTGCAAGAAAAAAAAGAAAGTCAACAATCTAAAGGATCCCTCCCTTGCAGTCAGATTCATTTGCCTGGACATCCTAGAACATAAATCTAAAGTTTCAGGAAAAAAGGGAAACAAATGAGAAGATTCCTGTGCAACACAAATCTATGGCAGCAGCTGAGGCTCAATCAAGCACAGCACTATCACTTCCCTATGAGTTTTTGGAAGGGATTTTTGGGGATGCCCTACCAAATACTGCTCAAAGAGCCATTCTCTTTTGAGCTCTCCATAGATCTTCTGGCATTTTCTCCCAATTCTTCTAGAATTTCCATGGCAGAACAAATCAGCTGGTTCCTGCAACTGCCATGCAACACTTCATGGCCCATGGAATGGACACACGTAAAGCAAATTAGACCAGAGGATGAAGAATTGAAAAAAAACCCCACATATTCCAGTCACTATACACCCAGGACCTTACTCCGAGATATTTGACTGCTTTACTGAAAGTAGGTTCGTAAATTTGAGGTTTAACCTTTATTTCTCAGTTTGTAACAACTAGCAATATTTGCTAAATAGTTTCCCAAGAATGATAAACCTTTGAAAGCTAATTTATAGCTCCTCTGGTCCAAGAGAAAAAAAATGCAGCAACTCCCAACTCAGGCATCAGCAGTACTATCTACATGGATGCGTTAACACGTAGTTACCAAATCAATGCTAATTAGCCAAAGATCATCATTCAGGAAATGAAACTGAGCTTTTCCTCGCAAGAGTTTTGAAACCAAACCGAAAGGCATTGAAGTTGACAAACTACTGCACTGACAAAAAGTAAGATTTTTATTCACTCTCCCCTTACAGAACTCATTACTCACACCACCACCGGGTACCGGTTTATATACACAAAACCGAATGACGTATTTCCCCATAAGTGTTCTGGCAGGCTCTTAATTAGCATCCACTACAGGGAAGGATTTCTCATTCCTCAGAACTCTCCCAAGATGCCAGAAGGTTGCTCACTTTGTTCTCATTTCAGTTGAGCAACCCTTACCCTAACAGCACCTCAAATCTCTCGGATGGTTACAGCTGCACCTCTGGAAATGAGCGAAACTTTAGCAAAACAGCTACAACCACCCCTCCAACAGGCAGGATAGCAACTGGGAACCTCCAAAGACCTACACGGGTATCTTTGCATTATACAGGTCCTGTATGAAACTTCTGCAAAAGAAGTCAAGAAGAGCTTTTCACTCGCACTCCTCCTACGGACTCCAGCTCTGCTGGGCCACGCAGATGCAGGATGGAGCTTCCTGCTCTCCTTCACTGTATTTGGGTAAAAAGATAGCAAATTGCATATTTATTAGGGTCTTTTTCACAGGACTTTGGCCAGGCTTACACGCAGCATGCACGCCAGGAAGGAACCCCTGATTGCCAGGCTGGCTTGTATAAACCCCTCCCAGAAAGATATGGTGAATGGAAAAAGTTTATATGTAGAGTTTGTCAACTTGCCTTTGTTTACTTCTGAATCAAAGTCAAGAAAAATTTTCATCAGGATGCTCTGAGCTGTCTGCTCAGAAAAGGGGGGACACATTTTAAAGTTATTTCTTCCACCCATCCCACTAACACGAACTAAGAGCTGACACGCAAACAGACACACCGCACAATTACGCGTCGGGGAAGATGGAAAGTCATGATGTCAACTCCTCTTACTTCCACGGCTGACTCCGAGAGAAGGCCTCTCACGCTGAACAGCGCACGTCACGCGTGCACAAGCCTTTCAAGGTTGCAAGATTGATTCTCCTTGATGCTGTGCAAAAAAACCAGGGAACTAGTCCATCAACTGCTTAATACACGATCAGTCGATGCTACTCTATGCAAGGTGTGTAAAAGAGGAGGTCACACATATCAACCTCTTTGGTCTACTGTGAATAGCAATTTTTTTTTTTTTTTTTTGAGAACTTATAGGTTATGGGCTGAGTTTGAATTTCATTGTTCCTCTGATATGCCCTGTATCACAGCCATTTTGCTTTCCTCCCATTCAAGGAAATTGGAGAGATTTGAGTAAATCAGTGAAGACAAAGATACAGGAAAGCTTTTTGATTCACTATATATAAAACCAGCAACAAGAAAATCTTCATATGTGGCACCTTAAAATCTCCAAAGACAGTTCAATTTTTTTTTTTTCCAGTCTACAACTTAGTCCTGTTTCAATACGAAATTGCAAGATACATTTGCAGTAATTCAGTAATTACAAGACTTCGCACAATCACCAAACAGTCGAGGTGGAAGAGGTCTCTGGTGATGACCTCATCCACCCTCCCTGCTCAAAGCTGGGTGAACTAGAAGCGTGGTGCTCAGTACCGCACCCAAGTTTTCCTAAGATACCAGCTCCAAGAGGTCCTTGTAAAACAAAGACACACTGGGATCCACATGATGTCAAAATACTAAAGGTTAAGTTAAATCTACTAGACTTAGGAAAATTTGGGAACTAAGGTTTTAAACAATGTGCCATTGTCTGATATGCAGGAGGTACTCATCTAAAAGCAAGAAGCATAACTGATAAAATACCAGCTCCATCAGCATGGAGAACTCCTTTGGTTTGCCAAGCTAGGGGAGAAACTAAGGGAAAGGTAATTCTGCAGGGGTTACCATGACCATCGACTCAGAGACCCTCCACCCAAATCACACCACCTACTCAAAAGAAGCAGGCGGAGCGACAGAACTGAGCATGTGTATTAATTTGCATGCTACGCAAAGAGACTCTGACCAATCATTTAAGAAAACAACAACAGATATATATTAGAAAGTTGATTCTGTATAAATAAGTGTAAATTTGAAGACTTGGTGTGTGCTGTCTTGGGACAGACACCCATACCTTCCAACTGAAATATTCTACTCTATTATGAAATTAACCATGCCATAAGTTAATACTTCTTTTTCCTCATGTATTTAAAAAATAATAAAATATGCTTTAAAAATGCTTAGTTAGTTCTTTGAGATTAATGAATAGTCTTTAAAATGGCCAATCACCAATGGAACCTTCATGAAGTTATTGCACTATTTTAATGGAATTTCTTTTTTTTCTCCAGTATTTTCTAAGTAAAAGGAGAGAGAGAAAGCAGTAGCATAAGCAAGTGTAGCCACTAAGAAAACTTCAAGAATGGGAGGTGAGGGAGATGACAGTAGTTTGCAGAAAGGCTGAAGAAGCAGGACTAAGAGCCATACACCCCTTGATGCATTTAAATAAGAGGTTAATTCAAATGCCCAGCCAGTTGAATTGTTCTAAAGTTCCCTTTCAAGATACTGATTTCATCGAGTTATAGGGATTAAAAAAGCAACCCTGTGAAAACAGAGTATTTTTTTTACCAGTATTGACTTTCCTCAAGATGAATTTGCTTTCACCGAGTTCCTCCATAATTCAGTTGTGGAAATAAATAAAATCATAGTCCAAGCATGCGGCTAACATTTTCCATATAAGCCGTCTAACAAAATTAGAAATGTTGATAAAATACTATGTTTCTTTTTGTTTGATTGGTTTTTGGGGGGATGTTTGGGTTTTGTTGTTTTCTGGGGTTTTTTAGCAAAGTCAGAGATCAAACAGTCACGCAAGCAAAGCCAGTGTTCCCTTTAAAATATCGATAGTCCAGTACCCTTTGTATTCTAGACCAGTCTTCCAAAGAAGTAAAGGTTTTTTTAAGATGGTATATGTGTTTTTCCTGTGTTCCTTACCCACAAAACCCATAAAACAGCAATAAAGAAGGTCACAGCTTGGTTCCAGAAGATCCTGGTTAACTGAGGAACCCTAAACACATCACCACTTTCAGCTGTTACCACCTACGCTGCCCATACCTGACATGTAACGGCTCGTTTCAAAAGCTAAATCCCATGCTGGCCTAGTCCAGAAAATGATGACCGCAGTTGTAAAAATCAGGGCACCATGAAATCACCATGAGAACCAAGCCGAACGCTCCTGACCGGCCTCCACGCCCCTTGCCGATCTCCACGCTGACAACGGCCTCAAGTAGGTTATCAAAGCTCAACATCTGCCACCCCACGATGGCTGACACGCCGGAGGATTTCCTCAAGTAAGGAAGAAGATACTGTGAATAACGGTGTACGCTGAGGGAGAGAAGGATGGGGAGGACGTAGGCTGAATTTCAAACGGTATCCACTGAAGCATCTTTAGGATGCAGTCTGCAATTTCCTTATTTAAAGAGGGATTATTCTCACAGGCTCAGAGCTGCCTTTTTTTTTTCCTTTCCAAAAAGGAACAAAATCCCCCATCCTTTTCCTTGTAATTGATTTCCTCGAGATCTTTACATGTTAGGGTGGTTCTCTCTTTCCACTTAATGTTTACCAAAGCCCATTCAAGTTTTCAGTATAAATTGCAATACAACACCAGGGTTGCAAGATTGTCCTGCTCCGGTTTAAGTTTATTCTGTTCTGGCCAGCTGCTCGTCAAAAAGCTGACTCCAAACTTCCATAATTAGAAAACAAACCCTTTGACAACGCCTACGTCCCCAGGGCTTGTCCACCCAGCAGAGCTCCAGCCCAGGATGGCTGGCATGAGTCTGTGCTGTGCCACCGCCACGTGCCCTCAGAGAAGGAGCAACTCAATTTTCTTAATGAACTAAGTTACACAGCATGAGGGTGGTCCCACCACACCTCTCCTTAACACCCAGTGATTTCCCCAGAAACCATCCTGCACCGCCATACCCCTCCAGTGTCACACCAGCGTGAGGGTGAAGTGACACTTGCTCGACTCAACCCGTCGGCGTGCACGAGCCGCGCGCAGTAGCGGTGGTTGTGCAGATTGCCTCCAAACAGCTGGTTTGCTTCTAAACACTTCACAAAAGCATAAACACCGTGAATTACTCCTCCTCTTACACCTTCTTAAAAAAGCAGGAAAACTGCCACCATAAGAGATGTTGCACTGAGTTTTTCCAGGCGATGCTGATGTTGCTTGTGGGGAAGTACGGGTTAGGGCGTAAGAGCAGGAAAAGGCAGGCGAGTGAAACTCATCTAAACGCGATGCCTGTTTGCTCCAGGGTGAATCGCTCACACACTCGAAGTGCCCATTCCTTTCTACCCAGTGCTAAAATAAAAAGGAATTTAAATAACTGGTTCAGGCAAGGGTATTTGCACGTGGGCACGCGTATCCCACCACTCACAAACAGATCAGGTGTGGTAGGGCTCCCAAGAAAACTGTTTACCATCACGATCCTATTGATGGAAGAGAAACATAGTGCGTGCGACCAGCAGTCCTCAAACTCTCTTTAAGATTTCTTTAATAAATATCCATGTTTAGCGTGCGTAAATTCCAAAAGTCCTTCTGTGACCTGAGAAGCAAAATGCTACTATGCCTTAGAAGAGCATTTTGTTTCATCTAATTAAGAAGGCCTAAATACTTGATTCCAAGACTTATATATATATCCTCCTGGCTTGTGTATTCCAAAACCCAGACTCAAATACCCGACCTCTGTACTAAATCCCACAAGGAAACTCAACAGAGGGCTTGGCAGGGACAGACATAATTTGGGGAGTCCTTCCAGGCTGGATCTCCAAATACCAGTCCTACCAGTACCCACCTCCTGGAAACCCCAGCAGGAGACAGTACTGAAAGCAATAAATCAATTATCTAACACCCATTGCTTAAAGTAATTACAGCAACTCACAACTCCTGTTTCAGATCTACACCTCTCCTTCCCAGACACCTGCCGAAAGGTGGTTCTGGGAAGCAGCACCCTCCTCAAATGACTGCATCTGCCAGAAAATAATAAAATATCAACGGATTCATGGAGAGATGGTGAGTAAGGGTGTGAGTCTGTAGCTCAACATCTAGCCAGCCCTGTTGGAAGGGGAAGATTGTGTCCCACTAAGGATGTTCACATGGTTTAAGTTAAATAATTCACTGGATAAAATGCTGAAATGAGGGAGTCTCCCTTCTGAAAGGGAGGAGGTGTGGAGGACAAGGATTTGCTAGAAACTGGGTCCTCCATACATGATGGACAGCAGTAGCCAAGAATCTGTAAACGAGCACCGGGGTAAAACACGAACAGCGTTTGTGGAGCACCCTCATCACAGCATCCGAATACACCTTAGAGGAAAAAAAAAAAAAAAAAAAAAAAAAAAAAAAAGAGTAGAAAATTCCCTGGAAACTGCATATTCCTTTTTTGGGCTAAACTACTGTGTGAGGAGCCCATTTAAAATTTAGTGGCAACGAACGTCCCCAGGTGCAAGGCCAGTACTGCAAGGATTCGGTTTGCAGGGGGGTGCTAGATATTGGGCCACTCCTGAGCAGCCAAACCATCCCTCTCTGCACAGGGCGAGAATAATTTTCCATGGACTCTCCAGTCCATGTGCACTACAGATCAATGCACAAATATGTTTTGGGTGTAAATGATGAGCTAAGCTTATTTTAAAACTGCCTGTCCTCCTTTTTTTTTTTTTATAATTATTACTATTTTTAAGACAAAGTGGGGGGAAAATGAATGCATCTAGCTGGTTTAAAGTGACACTTCAGTCAGGGGGCCAGGCTGGATGTGTTATTAGGAGGACGATAAACAAGCCTCCTTTTTTGAAACCCAACCTGCTTGGCTATTGTCCATATTGTCGAGTCAACTGGTTCTACTTCAATGTGCCTTAATTAAAACGTTAGCGGTCAATATTTCCTTGAAAGCGCCTCGAGAAGTTTTTATTCATGCGTAATTGCTTTGCAGATAACGCCAGAGGAAAACAATCAAACAGCTGGCAAATAAGCTCTCTGTTGAGATATTTTAGCACATTCCCATCTTCATCCGTTTAATTTAAAATCAGCCCCTGCCATTCCCAGTCTTGCAGACCGCACTGGTGATGGGCTGCACCACTTCACAGGCACAGTGGGCCCAAAATTTAATTTATTTATCATTTTAATTTATTTCAGTAGATCTCCTGGATCCGGCAAGAACATAATCAGCAAACGAGCAGTATAAGTGCACGGGAATTTGAGTTCAAAGCCTAAATAACTTGTACAGACTCCTCTCAGCATTGACAAATTTATGCAAAGATAAAGCAAATAAAGGCCTCTGAGCTGGTTTGCATTCTCTGCTTTCAAAAGAGACTAATTATTATTTCACACACACACAAAAAACAACACCAGCAGTCTATCTACAACTCTCTTGAGCTGTATTTTTAAAAAGCATGATATTTAATACAATCCAATATGACACATATTTGTGTTTTGGTGGGTTTGGGGATTTGAGGTGGGGTTGTTTTGGTTTTGTTGGGTTTTTTTCCCCAGTTCAGTTATTTAATTACCTCACCTCTGTGTGTTCCAGTGGATCTTCTGCATTTTTCCCTCTGGCAGAAACGCCACCTCAGCCCGTGACGGTCTTGTGAGGAAACCACATCCCAGATCTGCTCAGGGCTGATGTTGGGAAGAGAATAATGAAAAAAAGGGCCAGAAAAGCCCCGGCACATTCTTTCCTGTGCCTGGTGGCAGGACACGGCCAGCGCCCAGAGATGCTCCTCCAGCCTGTCCCCGAAGAGCTCCCCGCAGTCGATGCTCGCTGTCCCCGCTCCTGTATCTGCCCATCTCCACATCAAACAGCTTCTCTTGCTGTCTAACCTAGATCTCTCGCTGCAATTTAAGCCAATTACTGTCTATCTCACCCTTCAGGGATCTTCAGAAAAAAAATTATCCTTTTCTTCTGCCCTCTGAAGGCTCCTATTAACTGCACCCTTCACTGGCCTCCTCCTCGTCTCCTCACGAATCATTTTCCTCCTGCATCAGAAACCTTTCCTGCTCACCTGTCGCTCCTCTGACCTTTTCCATCGATCCCCGTCTTCCTCAAGGTCCGACGCAGCACTCCCCAGACCAGAAAGCACTAGAGCTGAAGGGCTGTTGCAATTCCTTCCACCCATATCCCCTCACCTCCTTCCAAGCGCAATATTTCTGCTTTCCAAAACCGCACGGCACTGCTACGGCACGTTCAGACGCTCTGCAACTCACAGGCCCTCCTTGCTGCTTATTTTCCTTCGCAGAAGCTAAGGACGTAGATCCTGCCACCTTCTTACCAAAACACACGTCACAGGTTGCTTTTCAAATCTGTCCAACCTGTTTCTGAGGTCAATGTTGCCTCCTTGAAGGCCTCCTCAGCTTGCTGCCATTGAACAAGAAGCTACAAAAAGCCATTTGAGACATCAGCCGCTCCAAATCCCAGTTACGCAATGTTTTTCACTAATCGCCGGCTGTTTAATTTATGAGCAGCGCCTCCAGCACACTGGAGCAAGAGAAACCAGGACACATTAAATTTTGACACTACACGTGCTCTCGCATCCCATTAGAAGTTATGGGCTGCTCCAAATTCCCAACTCAAAGTATTAGGGCGTCACAGGAGGCTATGTTACAACTTACTTTCACCGGAATTTTACGAAGCGTAGGCAATGCAGATACAAAGGAAATGTGAACAATATAGGACATTTTTTCTGAAAATCTGCATGCATTAGAAGTTCCTATCTGTTCCCATCCTATCCCTTCAGCACTGCAGGCCACGCTACCTCCCCTTCTGCGTGGAGCTCAACGGGACGATGGAGGAAAAATTAGGGGAGAGTCACAAGGAGAGAAGGACCACGAATAAATTTCTTGAAAACTGCAGATCAGTAGGTAACCAGGCTTCTATTTTACTGGAAAATGCAGATTACAGAAAGCCTGCCTCAGTGCCGGAAGGCTATTTAAAAATCCATCAGAACTCTAAAATATGCTCTTAGGGAGTCTGCAGCCCCAACACCTACTGCATAAAAATCCCAAGCTATTAGGCAAACCAACTTCATTTCAGATCAGGCCATCGGGAGGTTGCCAAGTCTTAAAATAGCTGCTGCAGTTAAAAATCATATTTTAACAAGGGAAGAGGGAAATTCAGCTTTGACCAAACCCAGCACCTGGCCTGTGAAAGGTGAGATGGGATGAAGCTGCCAGGCTTGCTGGCATTGGAGGGATGTCTAAAAACCTTGCGGTGGGGTCCCTGACTGACGGGGCTGCAATGAGAACCTGAACCACACCTCGGTGTGACAACGAGAGGAAATCACATGGCTGTGCTTCAACGGCCTGCTGAAATGCCGTGCTCTGGGTTTCCTCCCTGAAGTCTCACTCGTCTGCCAAATCCTACCACCCCGCGTGTCTTCTACCAGACCCCTCGCAGCATCTGCCAGTTTTCATGTTCTTCTGGCTCTTGTATTTACACCTGATGGTAAACACCACCCTCACCTCAAACAGGGCTGGCAATAAATGTACTGGGAAATGGATAAACCCACAGTAATCCCACTGTCTTCCCATCACACCTGGAAGAGCAGTCTTTCATCAGAATCATTTAGAATCATAGACTCTTAAGGTTGGAAAAGACCTCCAGGATCATCAAGTCCAACCATCAACCCAACACCACCATGTCCGCTAAACCATGTCCTGGAGTGCCACATCTACACGTTCTTTGAACACCTCCAGGGATGGTGACTCCACCACTGCCCTGGGCAGCCTGTTCCAGTGCCTGACCACTCTTCCAGTAAAGAAGTGTTTCCTGATATCCAATCTAAACCTCCCCTGCCGCAACTTGAGGCCATTTCCTCTCATCCTATCACAAGTTACTTTGGAGAAGAGACCAACACCCCCCTCCCTACACCCTCCTCTCAGGCAGCTGTAGAGAGCAATGAGGTCTCCCCTCAGCCTCCTCTTCTCCAGACTGAACAACCCCAGTTCCCTCAGCCACTCCTCATCAGACTGGTGCTCCAGACCCCTCACCAGCTTCGCTGCCCTTCTCTGGACGCGCTCAAGCAACTCAACACACAGCTGTAGTTAAATGTGAGAATTGCTTCTTCCTTGTTCTAGGTTACCAACACCCACTGATTGCTACATTACTGGTGCTTCTGACTTTCAGCTCTTGTTCCTTAATTTGGCTGTCTAGCTCTAACAAAATGAACAAAGACAGAAGGCAGGAGATCGATGATAAATTCCTACAAATGGAACCATCCTGGAAATATTAGGAGTTTAGCAAATCGCACGTGTAGACTCAGGGGCTTATGGTAAGTAGGGACTGTGCCATCTCTATCTCTGGGCTATATTACTCATCCCCTTTCCCTTCCCAGAAGTTTGGAGGAGGCTCCTCCCTTCCATAACCATTATCTCTCCATCCCTGCTAATAAGCTTTGTCTTCCCTTCCAGGCAGCACACAGACACCGTGCTCCACTCCCAATGGGATCAGAATTAGCCGAACACGGCAATGAGACATGCAACACAAATAGCCCCGTGCTCAGGCGGTTATACAACCCCACCGTGCCACCTCCCCGGGTCAGCGTTAGGCAGCCACAATAAATTTCATTGCTCCAGAGCATCCAGGATTTGGATTGGCACCCTACGGGAAATCTCTATACCAGCCTACACCAGTTGAGGTTTGCATTTTCAATCGTGTGTTTCTACCAGGGAACAAGAAGGTAGGCAAGTGGTTCACATTATAAAAATGGACGTACAGACCTGGCACATCATTGAAAGGATGACCTCATTTCAGACAACAAATTCTGTACAATTAAAATGACTTTCCATCAAGCAACGTAAAGTGAAACACTTCCAGAAAACAAGCCCAGTCCAGCACAAACTCAGGGAAGATGAAGTCAACTACACAGGGCAAAACAACATCGTCATCCTTTTCTCTTTGGGAAGGAGAACACACCCCAAAGTGACATGGTGCAGTGCCTGGCGCAGCAGCCAGCTTGGCATCATTCCCCAGCATTTCCAGTTTGAGGTTTTAAAGACAAAAGTCATTGTTATGATCACCAAGTCACAACAGACCATTTCGCAGAGCTGCCTGGCGAGGCATAAAAGTAGAAACAAGGGGCTAAAATGCAGTTTAGGAGAAGCATGCTTGCATCTTCAGACTCTTCTGTACGGCTGGTCAGCTCAGGGCTTTCCACATAGAGCTGAAAATCAGATGTGCAGTTATGGAAGTTAAAAAAAAAAAATAGAGATAGATAGAAATGAAAGCCAACCAGCAGTTCCCCCTTTCTTGCAGCCTACCAGAGATGCTCTGTGCTGTGCCATAGAGATATGCAGGGTTCAGACCAGAATGACGTCGTCTCCCAGACGGAGAACCCACCTGCTCACTCCACCCCAACCACCCATGAAACTCCTCTCCAGCCCTACCAGACCTTTCCGAGCCCAAGTAAACCAAGGAAGCTTACCAGGAGAAATCTGATTGAAAGCATACCACAAACCAGGAATTTTGTAGCTCATGAAGCCCGCAGAGCATTTTATCATTCTGGCTCAATTCTGAACAGACAATTATTTTGTTGGCATTTTACAAGCAATAAGTACAACCTTTCATCAGTGCGAACAACATGAGGCTTTTTTTTTTTCTTCTCTTGCTAGTACAAAGATTTTCATTGTAGAAAATAAAAATGCACACAAGCTAGTGAGGAACTGATAACATTTAACAGTCTCTGCAAAGCTATTTAATTCCGTCTGAATAGCGTGTCTGCTGGGGGTGTAGAAAGGTATTGAAATTACTATACACGCTCCACGTTTGCATTAATATTTTATGGCAGAGATACCTCACTTGGTCTCCAGTACACGGCTACATCCTTCCTTGCTTTTTTCATGCTGTTGCCACAGTCCACTGTGGTGAATAACGTCCACATGCGCTGTGCCGGGCTTTGCTTAACCCCCCCGAACCATGCTGGCTCTCAGCTCCTCACCGCTCATCTCAGGAAAAACATCTTTCACTGCAAGGACTTCTCTTTTCACTGCAAGTGTGACTTCTACCCATGTCACCTAGCGCAGCCTCCGAGCCGCCACGCCGAGCACCACCGCCAAGGATGGGCTCAGGGACGCCACGAGCACCCCACGCACAAGACTTTTGGGGAAGGTGCAAACGCAGTAATGACGCCTCTACAAACCCTGTCTGACCAGCTCTGCTGTTGCCCACAAAACAAAAATATCGTATGAAATTGTCCCAAACCAAAATCTACTGTCAATCACCTATCACAAACTTTTTTTGTCTCCTCAGCCAAATAATTGATATCCAACCAATTGAGCACTTGATATCCAATTTCCAAATTAGAGGTACAAGATAATAAGAATAAAAATCCAAATCTAGATGGAAACAGGACAGCTCTGGTGTCAGAGGTTCTCAAGAAATATTCAACAGTTAGACTTCATGATCTTAGAGGTCTTTTCCAACCATAATGATTCTATGATTCTATGTTTACACCATTTACATTTCCACTTTTGTTCACAAGAATGGTTTGGATCAACACTGGTGGCTTTCACGCGAACATACAACGAGATCTCGTTTCACAACTCCTCCACGAGAGCTGAACCTCGCAGCAGAGAGCCCACACCAGGCATCAAGACCTCAACTGAAACCAGCACCAGCACGCTACCAAAGAACATGACAGTCCCCATCCAGGGGAAGTAGAAACCTCTACGCTGGAAGGTGTAAAACCTGTGTAAAAAGCAGGAATAAACCAAGTCTTGTGCAGTGAAAAGTAGTATTCAATCCTTACCCAAATTGTTTTCCATTTAAAAAAAGGACGAAAAGTTAAAGAAAACTTCCTGAAATATACACGTGCGCTAAAAAAAAACCCCACACAATGCAAAAAAAAAAAACCAAACCAAACCAAAAACAACCCAAAGACCAATCTTTACAAAAAGCATTTCTGCTTGTACACCTGAGGCAAACCTCTTTTTGGATAACAAAGGGTAGCACACTGATTTTTCATTGCCCTCTGAAATCCTGCAACACTCCCATCACCATCCGGGCATTTTTCCTCACCCTCTCAAATGATGTGCACGCGCATAGCGGGAAACTAATTTCAGCCAAATATTGCTAAGCAGCCTCTGATCTATTTGTGAGATACCATCAGCTGCCCTTCAGCTTCCCAAACGCATCCTGCACTGCAATCTTGTACCTCCTCAGGCGATAATTAGGCAGAGTCATTCTCTGTGATCCAACTGTCCGGCCTAAGGATTCATCAGGAAGATAGTGAAGGATAAGCAGATTCTCCTGGGGTAATGGGAAATGAAGGCACAAGTAACGGCCTCAGTGATAATAGGGAGAGGAAATCTCCCCCTTTTACATTTCTTTTAAGGAAAGACACAATTTCCTCAAGGTGTTTCCATGTTTTACTGCTCTGTTGCTTCAGCCATTGCAGAAATTTTCAGAGAGGAGCTCAGCCACCACCTGGCACTGCACCGAGAGGATGGGTTTAAATCCCCTTCTACAGCACTGGCTGTCAGCCATTTTCCTCCTCCATCACTTTCTCACTGGGCTCCCAGTGAAGCCGCAGTTGTGTGGCGGCCAACCTGCACAAGGTATCTCCAGCACCGGTGAGCATCCCCAGCTGCTGTTGTTTCAGTGACCCAAGATGCTACGCACAACCCTTTTTTCTTTGTTTGAGCAGAAGAGAGCCTCAAAGTGATGCTGGAAACAAAAAGGGATGGATCAGAAAAGAGCAGGGACGGAGTTTGGGCATTAGTAAATCTGAGCGCGCTTCAGAGGCTGGTTCTAGCAGCTATGTCCCAGCGGTGGGCAAAGGCTGCCTGCGCATTGCCAACGGACAGGAGTGAGTCACAGGGACACGATCACAACCGACCTACCGGTGCCCAACCATCCATGAAGCCATGATAAAACATCTTAGCACCACCGCTCCACACTAACATCCAGCTTTCCGATACTGCCCTGGAAAAACCTCATGCACGCAAGTGTAGCATCTCTATGTCATCTGCCTGTACTCCTCTTCCCACAGGGAAACTTACTCCACATTTTCCAAACACATTTGCAGCTCCAAAACCCACATCCTTAGTGCAGACTGAACCCCAACCATTGTGTTTCTACAAGTTAGGGAATAAACTGGGGTCTGATGAGGACACTCACACCATCAGATACCCCAGCTGCTCCAAGCTGCCCACCCCAGCCAACCCAACCGCTCCCACTGCCGGGCTGCGAAGCACGGAGAGACCATCCTCTTCCCATGAGCACCAAGCACAGCCCTTGTCAGAGGCTTCAGTATTGTAATGCACAAATTTGTCCTCAGAGAGGGAACAATCAGAAACCCACACATTAAATTTGTATTTCATGTTGAAAGATTACGAGATTACGCTTATCAATATCGGAAAGTTTTTAAATGCTTTCCATCTGCATAACATCTCATTTCAAAGGGTCTTTTATTGTATTGTGTTTGTTATCATGCACAAAAAGTGATGAAAGATGAACACATTTGCTTTCCTTCTATGCCAATGCTTATGCTACTGCTTTATATTAATTTTCCTCCTTAAAAAAAAAAAAAGTTGCATTCATTATTTCTGGTCTTTCATCCAACCATGTGAATGAGGATTTAAGCATGTCACTGGGCTTCTAATAAATGAAAGGGCAAAAAAGAGGCTCAAATAACATATCAATGAATATTCGTAGATACCAGAGCTGGAAATTTAAAATGTCACTGCAATAAGAATGCATGATTCACTGCAGCCAGCATAAGGCAAACATAAGTCAAGGAGGCAGCACGGAAAATAATGAAGCAGCTGAACTATATTTTCAATCCCTAAATTATATCTTAATTGCTGCGGCCAGGAGACCGATATAAACATCTGCAGAGAAGCGTGCAGAAAATATGTACCATGAATGTGTGGGATTGAGGTGCCACCCAAGCCCAAGCAGGAAATATAGAATCATAGAATCATAAAATGGTTTGGGTTGGAAGGGACCTTCAAAGCCCATCCAGTCCAACTCCCCTGCAAGGAGCAGGGACATCTCCAACCAGATCAGGTTGCTCAGAGCCCCGGCCAACCTGGCCTGGAATGTTTCCAGGGATGGGGCATCCACCACCTCTCTGGGCAACCTGGGCCACTGTTCCACCACCCTCAGCGTAAAAAACTTCTTCCTGATGTCCAGTCTGAATCTACCTCCCTCTATTTTGAAACCCTTATCCCTCATCCTGTCACAACAGGCCCTGCTGAAGAGTCTCTCCTCATATCTCTACTGCAAAGCTCAACAAGAGCTGACCGTGTCCCACATGCACGTGGGACCAGCTCCTCGCCCCAGCCCTGCTCCCGTCAAGGAAAGCGCAGTGTTCGGCACCCAAGCAGCACTGCCAAGGTATCAACATCCCACCAGATCCTCCACGTGTGAACTTCAGAGCAAAAAAGGATTAAGCTGCTACTCAGGCATTATGGGCATACTAATATTAATAGTTCAACAGTTACACTTGTGTTATTCAGAAAAAAAAAAAAATAAAAATAAGGAATACTATAGTGGTCAGGACAAAGTCCAGCTGACACACATACATCACTCACCCTCCTGAAAAGCTTTCTAGCAGCAACGATAACACGCAGATCTAAAGAAGTGGATGCTGCCATGTCTGTAATTTAAAATCTATATGATGTACATGAATGAAATTTTTATGAAATTTATACAAATGAGTTATGAAATTTTCCATTGGGAAGGGAAAAATCAATATTTTGTGAAACAGAATCCAGCTTGTGCAAGCCAAGTTACTTTGTACAAACAATGCACACCCTGCTCACGACTGTACCCTTGAAGAGAAACTGGGAGACTGATAAAAAAGAAACACCTTGCCCCAGAAGATGCCAGCAGCTGGATGATCGTCAAAGGAGCATGGAGTAAGCAAGGATCTGCATGGGAAAGGGAGAACCAAGAGAAGCAAAGAGTAACAGGGCAGACATGGCCCTGAAAGAGCAGGATGATGCCATAAATCTGCCGGAACAAAGAAACAACAATACAGGCTCCAGGAGAGCAGAGCTGCTGGAGAAGTCCAAGCAGATGAGGAGGGACCCAGAGCATGAAAACATTTACTAAACTATGTGGACATATATCCTTGCAGGTGCCTGACATTGATAAAGGTTGTGAATGGTCAACAAAATCCCACTAATAAGTGTCCTCACAGTGAACTCTCTCATTATAGTATATGAAAACCACACCTCTAGTGCTAAAATAGCCCCCTCCTCAGATAAAGACCCCTACTCACCTAACACGCATAGTAAATTTAAGAAGTATTGTACCTTTAAACTAACATAAGAAAATAACTAACCAATTGTTGTTAAGTAATGTGGCTGAAAGGCAGAACTCTTATTCTGAATTCTATAAATATGTAACGCGATCGTAACCAGGGGTGCTAGCTTTGTGGACTTACCCCAACACCCATATCTGCGCAGAAATGACATAAATAAATACCTCTGCTTGGTGTGTAAGGTTGGAGTACTGCACACCAGATAAACGAACCCAGATTTGGGACAGCATAGGGCTCAGTTTTATTTTTTTTCCCCACAGAAAATTCCCCACACTCTTTCCTTCCCGGTGTCGGGCCTAGTTGGCCGCACACTAGCGGTGAGGCAAGAGGGAATCAGAGGGCGGCCTTCCTATCATTCAAGAGCAGCACACAATTATCTCATCCAGACAAAAATAGCACTCCAGGAGAAAGTATCACCGCCTCCTCATCCTGGCAAGATTAAATCCAGCTTCTCAGGACTGCGGTGAACCGGGGAAGGCTGAGAAGGCCATGGAGCAACGTAAGGAGCACCTGGCAATTTCAGCTCATTCCCCTCCCCGTTCCCAGTGCTGTATCTTCATTATCACATCTATTTTGCTCTGTATAAGTAAGAATATCATACCAGTCACGTGCACACGTGTGTATATGCCATTTATGAAGAGATAAAGCAAAACCACAGCTCCCTGACAGGCCCATTCACAGCGCCGCAGTGCAAAAGTTGGACCACGATGCGGAGTACGTCTGCAGTCACCCAGCAGAGCAATTACCAGGAGTTAAATAATTATTGACATTGCCTTTGATTCTGCACCCTATCAGTAGGATTTCTGCCATGGGTAGAAGATGAGGGGTGAATCTGGAGCGCAAGGACAGAGCAGTACAACCGCCATTAACACTAATGACAGAGATGGAGAGCAGCGCAACTAAATCCCTCCGCACAACACGCAGCATTTCCCTCCAATGTCCTTTTCCAGACTGATAAGGGAAATTAGCATCACGATCCCTGAATTACAGATCCCACGTTTCCTCTGCACAACACTTCTCTTGCAGACTCATGCTTGCACATGCCACCAGGAAACACACCCGAGTGCTGGAGAAGATTAGCAGTTTGATATTTTTGTCGTTTGACACGTATTATCAGCAGCGTTTTGTGTCATCCCAAGCCAGACAAGCTGCGAGGCTCCTTGTTTGCTAAAATAATCCGTCAACGCTGAACATGTTTCAGTCAATCCCACATCGCGAGTGTTGAAGCCTGGAGGTCCCATCGCTCCCGACTCCAAGGCCGAGTTGCATCAAAAAGCCTGGGAGGTGTTTTATCAAACAAAGTCTCTGCTCTGAAAAAGGAACTGATGAGGTCTTCAATGCACAACGCCTATGAAAAGGGTACTCTTCAGAATAATATTATTCCCATTAATAATGGCATCAAAATCAAGCCTGGAATTGAGACTGAAGTTAGACTGTGCTTTGATCTCTTTCTCACTGACGTGACAAGATTAGGATGCAATCCTGAGTGCTAACACTGGTCCTGAAGCTTCCTGATGATGCTCATAGCTAGCCCAGGGTAGATGCTGCAGCTGGCAACACCATCAGCTTCCTCGTGGCAACGGAGACGACCAACAGCAAAAGCAACTGCTGCAGCCACATGCCATGAGACCCATTGGAGAAGCAAAAACCATACAAATAATCCATTAAGGGATCCAGAGGAGGTCACAAGGATGATCAGAGGGCTGGAGCACCTCTGCTGTGAGGCCAGGCTGAGAGAGCTGGGGCTGTTCAGCCTGGAGAAGAGGAGGCTCCAGGGAGACCTGAGAGTGGCCTTCCAGTGCCTAAAGGGGGCTACAGGAAAGATGGGGAGAGACTCTTCAGCAGGGCCTGTTGTGACAGGATGAGGGGTAATGGTTTCAAAATAAAGGGGGGTAGATTTAGATTAGATATTAGGAAGAAATTTTTACAATGAGGGTGGTAGAACAGTGGCCCAGGTTGCCCAGAGAGGTGGTGGATGCCCCATCCCTGGAAACATTCAAGGCCAGGTTGGCCGGGGCTGTGGGCAACCTGATCTGGTTGGAGATGTCCCCGCTCCTTGCACAGGAGTTGGACTGGATGGGCTTTGAAGGTCCCTTCCAACCCAAACCCTTCTGTGATTTAAAAAACTGAAAGGAGAGATTTGAACCTGGAAGTGAAAGTGTTATGGAAACCTCACAGGTGGTAAGCAGAGACCCAGGACAACTTCAACACCCTCAAATATTACATGTAATAGCTACGTGCATCAACAGGTATTTAGGAGGAATAGCTAATGAGCCTTCCCCTTCTATAACTGCACTGGTATAACATGTAACTGGCGTTACGCTGAGGACTGGAACTGGTGCAGGACATATTCCCACCACAGCATAGACCACATGCTATGGAAAACTGCATCCGGCTGCCCTGCCCCCCACCTTGCCGTAACGCTAGTGCAATGCAAGTGCAGCCAAAATCCAGTGCTCGCAGAAGCGGCTGATGTTGGATGGACTTAATACGTTCATGTGAACGGAACACCCAACGGTGGATCTGACTAACCTGGTGCTAAGGGACAGTTTCTGGAAACAGAGCTGCAAGCAGAGATTTAAGTGGATCTCTGAGCAAAAGAAATGGTTGTTTCCCCTAAACCCCAGATCAACCTCTTAATCCCAGAACCACAGATTTTCTCAACAAGCACTATTTTCTGCACAATGTACGTCTCTCTAATACTGAACAATAAAATCTTAGCCTATCTCTGCACTAAATCTGTTTGATAATAATTTTTCATCCTGAATTCCAAATTAATTTTAGAAGTCTTTTAACGTAAACCTGACCTTTCGCTCCACCTTCTTCTACTCAAGCTGTGCAGCCCGCCCTTGTGCCCGTAAGTACCCGTGAAGCAAGAGGAATACAAAAGTACATTTTTCAATGAAGCAATTAGTACTTTTTTGTTAAAAATCTGGTAGACCTTCAGGAACACACAGAAAATCTTTCTTGTAGGAGCTCTGCTTCTTTAAATCAAAATACTTAATTTACACCATAAGTTTCCTTCCTTATAAAAGGAGAAAGTGTCCTCCATATATCAAGCAAAAATTTTGCTAGAAGTCAAGTACAAAAGCTTTTTCTTCAAAGAGGAGAGATGAGATGTACTTTAAAGACGTGCTTCCAGAGAAAGAAGAAAAAGAGTTCAAGCCTGGGATGAATACAACTTGGATATCTGAGGCAGTTTCTTCTGGTGGCTCAACAAGAACAGAAACCTCCCTCCTGAGGAAACGCTGCCAAGGGGACTGAGTTTCAATTTGATGCAAAATACAAGGACCTTCAGCCAAAGCCAGGAGAGAAAAAAAACTATTTTATTAGACCTGTAAAGTAATGATAGAAAGTTGGCTTCTAAAAAAAGAGATTGTTACCAGTCTGCTTACCACAGTCTATGCCCCCTAGAAAGCAAAAAGGAGATCTTTCCAAAAGAAACCAGAAAAGAAAACCAAGAAGATGATTTGCAAAGTGCTGGAAGGAGGCTCAGACTCCTCACACTTTCCAAGAGTAGCTGTAGATGAAGCAAGGACTTTGGCAACGCTGAACCACCTTTTTGCTTTTTCTTCACCATCTTTACGTTCAACTATTTTGACACCAGGCGGAAAGGGACTGCTGTTTTGTGAAGGTTTGACTTAGATCTTTCGCAGGTTTGACTTAGATCTGCATATGTTAAAGGAGCAGAAGACTGTAGCCTTATTTTTATCCATGATAGCTTTCGATAAAGTAGGTACCGTACCACTACCGTCACCTGCAGAAGTGAGGCGATGCACCGTCTAACTCCTTAGCTGTGCTCCTTGCCTATGAACGTAGTTATAAAATGTTTGGGGTTTTGTTTAACTTTTTAGAGCAGAAAAAAATACTATGTCCTCAAGCAACACACAATTCAGACTAATAGCCAGACAGTTTTTAGAAAATGTGTAATCAGAATTACAGGGTACACAAAAATAATACCAAGTAATCTTTAGGCCTAGTATTAAATTTGCAGAGATGAAGGAATAAGATGCACCTATCTATGAACACTAATATTATTGACTTCCAAATACAGAATGAAGCTTCCACCTGGACCCTGCTATACAATGTGTGAACGGAGACCCAGCATCCACCCTTTGCAGATGGTCCCAAACAGAAACAAGCGCTGGGTGAGACACAGGGATGGAGATTTACACATGGGTGCAATTCACTCTCATTTCCCAACCACATCACGGCCAAGGCCCAGAATACACCAATCAGGCCAGGCACCAGTCGCTGGTGCCCTACCACAGGCAGGTTTCTTTAAGTGTTCCGCAGCCAGCATCATACCGCAGTACCACACGTTCAACCCAGCCACCCAGGAGCCTTAGTTTAGATCTTTAGAACCTGTGGGATAGAGTGCACCCTCCGCAAGTTCACCAACGACACCAAGCTGTGTGGTGCCATCAACACGCTGGAGGGGAGGGATGCCATCCAGAGGGACCTGGACAGGCTGGAGAGGTGGGCCCGTGCCAACCTCATGGAGTTCAACCAGGCCAAGGGCAGAGTCCTGCACATGGGTCGTGGCAATCCCAGGCACAAATCCAGGCTGGGAGGAGAATGGATGGAGAGCAGCCCTGAGGAGAAGGACTTGGGGGTGCTGATGGATAAGAAGCTCAACACGAGCCGGCAATGCGCCCTTGCATTTAAATTTACAAGGCAAGATGCTTCCAAAGTGATTTTTCACCCATCCAGTTTCTAAGAAATACAAATATTTCACTTGTTTCCTTTAACACACTTAAGGGTTTCATCAAAAAACTAAAAACATTCCTTTCTTGCTCTAATAATAAAGTTTTGCTTTCAGAAGGGAATATCATCGGGTTTCCACAGGTTTGTCTTTGACAGTTAACATAAATCTGTAAGAAAATTGTCTTTCTCTGAGTAATTTTACTAAATAGGTGCTGAACTAAAAAAAACCAACCACATTTTGATAGAAAATGTTGGCTCAGTACTTGAGATCCTTGTGGTTCGTTTTGGGGTCTCTGAGCAGAAGCATCACACTGGCAACTATTCAAGAAAACACACCCACCCCCAATACTCCTGCTCAGTACTGCCCAGAGCTCTTGACATGGCACACACAACTATAACAAATATTCCAACAAACAGAAAACCAAAATAGAAAAGTCCAACTAAAAAAAAAAGACAAAATTATTTTAAGCTCCTTGGAAATTTCAACAGGAACATTTCAATTTACAATACTTTGATTTCTTATGAGCTTTTCCGTGGGATACAGTGTTTTTTCTCCTCTTTCACAGCTAGATCCAGTTTTCTGTGGCACCTTAGGCTTACTGCAGCAGTACTGTCTTGCCTGCACATATTTGATCATTAACACGATGAAAATACCCAGTGAAATATCACCCTGCACGGGAAATCACCTAGGACTCAATCACAGCTGGAACCTGAAGTCTGTTGTGTTCCAGAAAGACATCACCTGTATTTGAGGTACATTAAGCAGCAGCATATGAAGTAAAAACCAAAACTAAACCTGTAATAAATCGCAGATGGCAAATCCAAGAGCGCATATTAACAGCTAAACAAAATATGGTACAAGGAAAGAGACATATGACAGAAGGAAATCTCAATGAAAGTCAAGAAAAATCAAAATTTCAAAACAATTTCTCAACCTATCCTGTTCAGACCATGTAGCATCCCAGTCTTGAGACTGCTTTTCCTGCCAGCATCAGTTTCATAGCCAGGCCTAAAATTAAGAATTAAGGAAAATCTTAGGCATGCATGCTGGGGTAAGAGAGAAGGGCTTTAATGGCTTCCAGAAGAAGAGACTTGACTGTTCGTTCTTGGGGTTTTTACTGAACAGGTCCACAGGGCTGGCCTACGAAATGCTTTCAGCAGCCATGAGCGCACGGAGGACTCTGGGGCTCATGGGAGCACCCCCATGGGAGACAACCGGAACGCTGGGACAGCGACCTGCACCGCTGGGCCCTGAGCGCTGCCTGGACCGGGCCGCCAGCTCGCAAACCTCAGGCCAACCCCGTTACAAACACTGGGTGCTTGTAACTTCTCCACGTGGATGTGTGTATAGTCAGTCATTAAGACTGGCTGTTCATTTATTGGACTCCAACACGTTAATGAGCAATTAACTCCTAATTCAGTTATCGGCCATAAAGGATTTACGAATTTGGTGTTGGTACGTTATAGCTCGTTAAGCACATCACGAAGCACACACTAGGCAAGAAAATCTCCTGAAAGCCACCTATCCCTCTCCACCAATCCCATCACAAACCCACAAAAATTGTCATCACTTGGGTCTCTAAATTAACATCTGGGATTCATCTGACAGAGCGAGGGTACTCTTCGGGAAACACAAGCCCAATGCTTGCATAGTCCTTCTTTTTTAAGGACTTGGGAGACTAACGGGCTTTCTTTGAGCCCTACCTATTTATTTAACTACATATGTGGCACGTCAACATTTTTGGAGTGTTTCAAATGGATTTTGAACAGTTTTTCTTAATTTGAAGTGTCCACAAAACCACTGTTTGAGGCACTCGGGTCTTCTGACTTTCCAACAGCTGAGCCCACTCACATAATTTACCATAATTTACTAGTTTACCATTAAACCCAGAGCGATAAACTACTTGATGACAAGGGAGAGCTGTGCTTTGTCTGACTAGCCCACTCACTGACACTAGAGTCTGCGCAAGTCAGACTGGGATTTGTTTTTTTTCATCCCATCTTGTGCATTTATTGCAGTATGATTTTTCAATTGTCTCCTCTTTTTCTGTCAGCACTGGTGACCAATAGCATTTCAACTCCAATACTTCATATTTTTAATTGCCCAATTAAGTGCAGCTTTTAAAACTGTGTATCACAGGAACATGAAGAGATTGTCATTAAAAAAACCAAAAAAAAACAAAAACAAAAAAATCCCCCAAAACAAAACTCAACATTTTTCAACAGTAATTAAAGCAAGATAGGAAAACACATTTGTACTTGCTCCCATACCAGTTTTGAAGGCAAGTGCAGCCAAAAGTACAAGAGATCAAGGGCTGTGAATCTGGTGTGATCCAGCATCTCAGTGAAGATCTGAGATACTCACTCTACGCAAGCTGCAGGCAAATCTTCTTTGATATCTAAGCAGGCTGAGTTGTACCTGAGTTTCATTTGTCTTATCAAAGTATTGTGATTTTGTTTAAAAATATTTCCATATGCAAGCAGCACCACTTGACTTCACTGGGAGAAGCCACAAGTCTTCTGACCATAAATATTCCCAAAAGCCACAGAATCTCTCCTAAATTAAAGCTGGGCTTCACAAAGAGCTGGTTACTTCTTTGTAACACCAGATATTATAAGACTTTAATAAAAAAACCAGCAAGAACATCCCAAGGGGTTTACTTACAGTACACGTCCACTCTTATGGACTTTATGGCTGGAGAACCCAAGCCATTCTCTGCCTTGCAGTAGTAGCGTCCTCCTTGGTGTCGCTGGATGTTGGATATCCTCAGAGTTTCATTGAAGACACTCGAGTCTTGAAATCTGTCAGAGGCACTTCCTGCTGTCTTGGTCCACCTGATCTGAGCAAGCACCAAAAAAGATTGTTACTTTAAGTCCGTAAAAGTTAATAGAGTATAGATCTCCTCACCAAACCGAGAACCACGTGCGCAGCGGTCATGATTTTGTGTAGGAGGACTCAGAAAACTTCTCCAGAAAACTGAATAGCTCACACTTACGACCGAACACTTCACCCAAGAGCCCCTGAATAGTAATCTTGTGTTCACCATTGCATCCTAGAAATAATTAATTACTTTTGATGGAAGAGTCCCCAATAAAAAAATAAATGCCACTAGCAGAGACATGGAGGACAACTCAAGTCACCATCAGTGACACACAGCCGGGACAGCTGCAGAAAGATTCCCCATTAATGGCAAGGGACAGAGTTCACCAGAAATGGTGGCTGTACGCGTCCACTGAACTCAAGTAGTTTCATCAAAATCATATTCATGAAAGATGAGGGCCACCTTTAAAACAATTGATGAATTATCTTCTAGCAGCAATAAAATCCCCTTTAAAGGAGTCGAATGATCAGTGGCTTGAAACTGCAACAAATTAGTAACATCTATTTCTTCAAATAGGTGGTTTGGCTTTTTAAATGTCATTTACGGCAATTATAGATTTCTGTACTCTGGTAATTATTTTCAATAAGTGAAGACTCTTCAAAGCAAACTTTCTAATTCCAAACCCATAAAAACACCAGTAACAGCCCACCACAACCACCAGCTGCAGAGAGGTGGATACGCACACTGCTAACTAAAACCCATGCCTGATGACTGGACTCCTTGTCTGCATGACTCGGTGGACCAAATTATCTTATGAAATGCACCAGACCTCTAGAGACTCCCCAGGCACTTCCTCCTCTTTCAGTTCACACTAATTCGATGACCAGGACAAACAACATTCAGTTCCAGACCAGAACTTTTTAAAATGGTAGGTTTTTCTTGCCTCTGAAGGCCACAAGTGGGACACTTGCATAAAGAAGAGTTTACATCTCTTCTGAAGCTTCTCAAAGGTGTCTCTTCTCAACCTCACCCACTAATTCTATGCAAGGATGAAGACCAAAAATTCTGTAGTCATTGATAAAAATGAGATTGACACAAGACAAGATAATAAATATTTGGCTGTTAGTTCCTAGGCTATGGTCCCCAAAGATTGTCCAATGGTAGTTAGTGAAGCCACAATTTAAAGAACAGCATTTAGACACTGATCTGTTGGGATTTACTAGGCAGGCTGTCTACAAGCAACCCTGAGCTGCTGTTGGCTTGGTTTGGACAGGAGCTGCAGCCTTGGCAGCTCAGGCAATGTATGCCTGCCACCAGTAGCAAGCACCTGTCAACGTGCCCAGCCAAGCCCACGCTGTCCTTCCAGCCCTCTCCTGCACGAAGAAAAGTCCCATGGCTGAGCTGGACAGTCCTTGGTGGACACCAAGGTGGCCCTAAGTTGTTGCCCAGGCTGGAGGGAGATCATTCCCCCAGGGTGCAGAGATACTTGGGTTCCATCATTCTCAGAGTTGTGACCCAGAACTGTGGTCCAGATCCCGGTAGCCTGCACAAGAGCACAAGGTGGGCAGAGGTCAGCCTTCCTCTCACTGGGAACCTGTCCTGGGCAGAAGAGGTCTACAAAAAGGCTCCAAATGGAAAAATTCATGACCAGCTGTAGCCCATGTAAATTTTTGCCCCCTTGAAACAAGAGCAGGCATGGGCTGCAGAGGCTGAAATTACACCAAACAATACTTCAAAAAATGTTCTTCTGGCTTCTTACATTCACAAGCCTGACTGGCTGTGCCCTCTTGCCAGGTGACCTGCGTAACTCTCCTATGGTTCTGCTGCTCTGGGACCAAGCAAATATGCCAAACCCTCCATCTCCAACATTCAGTCTGCCTGGGAGAGAGACGCTATTAGCACTGCTATATTTACCCGTCTCAATCTGTCTGTACTTCTATTCTAAACTCTTGGCTCCAGGGCTTTTTAAATCATCTATATAAAGATGCTGCAGGATAATTTTGGAACACGCACTCAGCCTCTGCGTGCTGCAGAATACAATTTCCTCCCATGTATTTCAGATGCTCGAGAAGTATTTCAAAACAGCATTTAAGATGTTCACTGAATCTCTTGCCTGTTTTAGTTCCCTTTTTTGTAATCAGAATTGTAAAAACAGCTCTGATTCTTAACTGGAAAAAAAAATTTCCAGCATGATTTCTCTCTTCTTCCCCTTCCTCTTCCAGAAAAAGTTTCAAGTGGAACGCAGTTTGTTCTGTCTAACGAACACACAACCTAAATAAAGTGTTCCAAGTATTCTCAGCATCATGTAACTGGTAATGTTACATAACTTACAGGAAAAAAAAAAGCAAATTTTATTTACATACTGCCAGAGTTTTATCTTTTTTATGAAGGCAAAAACCTTCCCCATCTCCTGCATCTTAACAGTGACATATCCATCTTCTCTTTATTACAAGGAAATTCAACAGGATCCTGTTTGGCTGGAAACAGAATTGGACTTTTCAGCTTTAAAAAAATATACATACACGTATGTTTTAGAGGAAAGAAGAGTAATTTTAACAAATTAAATAATTTTGTAGTGTATACAGGGATTCTTGAAGAAAATATTGTTGACTAGCTTCTCTCTTTGCAGATAACCTCCAGGAATGTCACTGGTCTGACTTCGCTTCAGTTCATTATTTACCTGAGCTTTAACTCAACGTACAGACAAAACCCACGCCGATCAATACTGCACTGTAATTTATTGAATGCGCCGTGAAGAACAATGACTTTCAAACACTATGCTGATGCAAGTAGTCAAAAAATTGGGCACAGGAAAGCCAGATGTCTGAGGATGAAAGCCTCGTTGGAGAGGTCCTCAGTGGTTTCACCCAGTGCGAGCTCCAGTCCACGCTTTGGGGTGACCTCCAATGACTTTCAAGAGTCTGAGACCATCAAATCCATCCTCAGAGATGGAGCTTCTCATGTCTCTAGCCTTTAAGTCCTCATCACTTCTTAATGCAGCGACCTGCAGAGCAACGGCTGCCACAGCTCTGACATTATCCCATTTTCAGGGTGGGGAGGGGTGGCAAAGGGGGACCACGGGCTTGTGGGACATTGCAGCAGGTATCAGCCTCAAATCCCAAGACAGCCTCGACGCTTCTTTATGATAAAGGATGCAGAAAGTCTCTGCATCACTAGCAGAGATTGTGTATTCACATAGTTCAGTTACTCCAATATTTTCAAATAACTCTGCACAAAACAATTGCTCACTCAGAAGCATTTTATCAGTGTTTGCTAGTCATCTTCTGCTCTTCCATTTGAGACCTCCCTAGCACAGAGTCCCTAGTTCCTAGCACAGAGTGGCACTGCGTGCTCCGCGTGTCTACTCAGCTAGCGGGGATAACATCGGAAGTGAATAAATCCCATTCCACTGAGAAGTTAAAGCCAATCTTGCCTGACATGCAAAATATTAATTAAAAAGTTAGGTCTGCACAGCACAACTTACACAAATCTGACCGATAAATGTTAATCCATCACACAGATACGCACTCGCTGGCTTCTAAGGATGTCATTTTCCAACTGCGTTGCACACTTGGGAATCCCACCCATGTATTTATTGTCATTGCTCTGCCATACAATCATGACGTCTATTTATCAAATCTCTTTTCTTTTTTCTTTCCTTTTCTTTTTTCTTGCAAAACATATGCAGAAGGAAAAAATTATTTATGAACAACTCAGAATAGAGGCAGGCAGATATAGATTAGATATTAGGAAGAAATTTTTTCCACTGAGGGTGGTGGAGCACTGGCCCAGGTTGCCCAGAGAGGCGGTGGATGCCCCATCCCTGGAAACATTCCAGGCCAGGTTGGCCGGGGCTCTGAGCAACCTGATCAGGTTGGAGATGTCCCTGCTCCTTGCAGGGGGGTTGGACTGGGTGGGCTTGAAAAGTTCCCTTCCAACCCAAACCCTTCTGTGAGTCTATGATTCTAACTCAATTAAAATTATTCCATTTTAAAAAATGAGTAAGTTATGACCCATCTAGCCATATCACAACCTCTGCGCTTCTCCAATTTGTATACGCTCGTAATTTCTCTAACCATCAATATCTTTGACAGTATTTTATTGGCTGGAGCAGATGCCCTGAGACACACAGTCATATTTCACCCTACCACTTCCGTTTTCTCAGGGAGCTTTCCTGCAGCTTCAGTAGGAGTCATAGACTTTATATTTTTAGACTAAAAACATAGATTAAATAAAACCTCTGAGAATATTTTGCCTAACTTTTCTTAGCTTCAGCAAAGAACTCATGCCCAAAAAGAAAGGATTAGAATAAGAACAATATTTAATTTTGATGTTATAAAATTGAAACACTTGTATTTTAAATACTGTATTTGTCAAAGACAGTAAACATTAAAATATCTTTACCTTGAATTCAAAATATTTTGCTTGGTTCAAAACAATAACCACCACCAACCGTCCTCCAAAAATCCCAACAAAACCCAACAATTTTGCAATGGAAACTTTTAGTTCTTCAATGGAAACAGTTGGTGGAAAATAAGGTTTTGATAACCTTTTTATTATACCACGTCACCGAAATCTGCCTAACACAGCAATCTCAAGTAAATACGTTCCTTAAATTACACCCAGTGCCCGCACTGGGGGTTGGTACCGCACCTCACTGCCGTTGATTGCAGTCGCTGCTCTCTGACGTCGCTAAGAGCACAAGGATGAGGAGAACGCCCTGATCACTGCTCTAATCCCCAAATCCCTGCCTCAGATTAAAGTCTTCCTTTGCATGCGAACAGCTGTAAAAGAGGTCTTTGCACAACTTCACTGGGATGTGCTGGAACATTTCTTCAGGCCAAAAGACATTAGAGCCTTCAGTAAAAGCCATCCTAAACGTACCCATCACCCCTCCTCCTCCAAAAAAGGGAAATAATCCCTTCAACTTATTTTTCCATGAGATTATTTTTGTTCTCGGGAAAGCAAAGGCTGGGGTAGCAGCTACTGCAGGCAAGAAGCACTCCCCGTCTTCACGGTAAGACCTCAGTGCCTTATGAGCTATACACAAGCTCATTTTAACTGGGGCAGCCTGGGGTCCAGCCACAGCTTCGCAGAGACCTCCACATGCTGCTCTGGTAGACAACGAACCAGAGCACGTAAGCTGCACTGTATATTTAAAACTCTGCTATAACTTGCCTCCAACTCACCTCTGAAGTTCCAACACTCCCTTCCCCACCCTCTGATTTAAAAAGAAAAAAAAAAAAACAACCTCAAAATACTCTAAAAACCATTCAAAAAGCCCAGAAACAAGCAAAAGAACCGAAGAGAGCACATTAGATCCAAGTTTTCATTGCCTGACACCACAAAACACCATTCACACCTATATGCAAAAAGTGGAACATACTTTGACCCAAAACAGACTTTTTTTTTTTTACCATGCTCCCTCTTCCCTTCCTGCAAGCAACTCTCAGAGCCAAACAATTGCAGGGCAGATGCACACCACTGCTGCAGTCCTGGCAGGGACAGATTTTGTACCAGACTTACATGGGCACAGGTTCACAGCAGAGAACATGTTGTTCATCTCCACAGTTTCTGCACAGAACTGCTCAGTGTCCTCGGCACGAAGACCATCACTGGGTGAATCCAACAGCTCCTTGTCTCAATGGGTGCCCTCTCACTTGTATCCAGGGACACGCTTCTGCAGCGCCTTTTGAAGGCTCAGGAGATAGTCAAATCAAACGTACATCTCCAAGGGTTTCTAAATATCCTTCCCTTGGTTACCTAAACCAGATGACAGCTATTCCTGCACCACGCCCACAAGACAGGAGATACAGCACGGATCTAAAACACCACCACTCCACAGGACACCGCCTCGTGCTTACTTTTGTGTTTGGTCTAGGAAAGCTCCCACGTGTTCACCAAGTCACCCCCACTATATGTGAAAGGAAAGCATTCACATGTCTAAACTAAATAAAATGGCTAAATAAAACGGGAGGAGGAGGATGTTGTGTTTTTAGTAGGCCGGAGGCAGCATGACGCAACTTGCCCAATGCAGCAGAGGGTACAAAACATCCCTCATTCTTGGAACAGATATTGCTACAGGCTATGCATACGCAACAGTGGTACGGAAAATTCTCTTCCTATTTATTTCATATGCTAATGTCTGAAATATTGGGCTTGAAAGTGGCGTCAGGTAAAAGCACTGTTCATTGGTCAAAAATTCTTACGTAGAGTATGAGAGTGGCAAAGTAGCCAAGCCAAAGCAAGCCCAGCTTCCTGTCAGAAAGGATGATCCTCTACCTTGGACAGGGCTAGAAAGCTGTTACCAGTGCAAAGCAAATGCAGAACTGGAGAGTCTTTGGTTTCCAAGTTTATTTCTTCAAATTTGCAATAACCAAGACGCAGTCACCTATGAACACTGGGTTTCATTGTTCCATACTTAGAACCATAGAATCATGGAACAGTTTGGGTTGGAAGGGACCTTCAAAGGTCATCCAGTCCAACCCCCCTGCAAGGAGCAGGGACATCTCCAACCAGATCTGGTTGCTCAGAGCCCCGGCCAACCTGGCCTGGAATGTTTCCAGGGATGGGGCATCCACCACCTCTCTGGGCAACCTGAGCCAGTGTTCTGCTATCCTCAGGGTAAAAAATTTTTTCCTGATGTCTAAATGTGAATCTACCTCCTTTTATTTCAAAACCATTACTCCTTGTCCTATCACAACAGGCCCTGCTGAAGAGTTTCTCCCCACCTTTTCTATCAGTTCCCTGGACTCCTCAAACTTCACAGAAACACGAGGGAGAAAATGCAGCACTGTCCCCAGGCCAGGCACACAACTGATGCTGTTGCCTTTGTGGGACAACTCATGTGCTTATGTTTACACACAGACTAATGCTTCAGCAGGCTGGCATGCAAAAGCACAATTTTTTAATCATCTAACTAAAAGCAGTCTGTGATAGTAACTGTTAACATGCAGGACGTGATCAGCTCTGATTCAGTGCCAGAGATCACAGGGAAATTGTTATTTTCCAGCTTGATTGCTGCAACACATAGCAAAAAAATACTTCCTTTTATTCTCTAACAGAGGAAAAACTGTGGTTATTAATTACAGAGAAAATCAGCATTAAAACCACAAAGTTGCAAGCAATCAAGGCCTATCAGAAGAACTTCAGTGCTTTGTTCACAGTTCATTTTAGCCCAAAACACGCAATCATAGCAATGCTCTGGCTGGAGTCTACAGAGGTAAACCGTAGTCTTGCAATTCCATAACAGTAACTTGCAATAAATGAAAGGGTCAAGGAGAATAAATAACTAAGGACCTCAGCATCTCATCATGAGGGAAAAACTATATCTAAGTTGACTATTCCTTCATCTCTGAACTTCCTGCACTTCTCCAAGATAGATGATTCCTATTTTCCTAATTCCAAGATACGCAAGAGTTACCCAAGGCCCACCAGTGTAACTTAGCTTGAACTCCACTTTTAAGTCTGAAGACAGAAAACAAGCTCACATGAAGCAATGGGATATGTATACACACACTATACTTTTTAAGGAGTCCAAATTTGATTTAATTGCTACTAGCACTAACAGGAATCTCATAGATGTGAAGGAACAGAATAGCCATGCAAAAAAAAAAAAAAAAAAAAAAAAAAAAAAAAAAAAAAA
>JAAGAY010132698.1:0-36412 GCA_011801015.1 Ardeotis arabs
GACAAATCGGCCCTGCCAGTTCAGAGAGGGGGTCTCTGGGAACAAGCACGGCTGATCCCCAGCCAGCCCTTCTTCCCCGCCCCTGCGCTGAGCCAGCAGCCAGCCTGCAGACGAGCCAGCATCCCTGGAGATGACCCACAACCACTTCTGGCCAAACGACCACGTGGCGTTATTCCGTGCAAGAGCGGAGACGCTGGCCCCGTGTCCTCCCTGATAAATCACTCCATCGGGTCAAGCACACTGCCCCTCTTCGCCCTCTTCAACCAACCGCGGCTACGTCTCGCTGCAGCACGGCAACGCGGCCGCCCTAGGGCTTGAGGGATGAAAGGTGCGATGAGATCATTCTGCGACGCATGCTTCTCACCCACGACACCAGAGCAACCCCTGTAGAACTCTTCTAGCACATTGCTGAAAATCAGCGTGGTCTTCCTCGATGACAAAGACCCACTGGCAACAGAAGTCCACCCACTGGGTGGTCCTCACAAGCCCCGCAGGCAACACCCTGCTGAGATACCATCTCCTGTGAGGACAGGCTGGGACAGCTGGGGCTGTTCAGCCTGGAGAAGAGGAGGCTCCAGGGAGACCTTAGAGTGGCCTCCCAGTGCCTAAAGGGGGCTGCAGGGAAGGTGGGGAGAGACTCTTCAGCAGGGCCTGGTGTGACAGGACGAGGGGTCATGGTTTCAAAACAGAAAGAGGTAGATTCAGACTGGATAAAAGGAAGAAATTTTTTACCCTGAGGGTGGTGGAGCACTGGCCCAGGCTGCCCAGAGAGGCTGTGGATGCCCCATCCCTGGAAACATTCCAGGCCAGGTTGGCCGGGGCTCTGAGCAACCTGATCTGGTTGGAGATGTCCCTGCTCCTGGCAGGGGAGTTGGATGGGGTGGGCTTTAAAGGTCCCTTCCAACCCAAACTGTTCAGTGATTCTGTGATTTTGAGTCTTTGAATCACTTTAACAATTACCAAGGTTGAAAGGTGTCACCCCAGTGAGCAAACGGAGGGAGGATGGAGCGACTGTGAGGGAGCAGACCTGGAGCCTGATGTGCTGGAAGGCACCATGCAGGTGTGGGTGACTACCAGCACCCCTGCACACAGCAAACCAGCATGCCACCCATACCAGTGCCCTGAAAAGCAACGTACCAAGTCTTCTCTTTGGTCCTTGCTGAGTGAAACACACGATCACCTACCACAAGATCCTACAGATGCCCTTCCACGCACACTTGCTCATACACTGTTGGCCAAGGGCTGCAGGAGCTGTGGTCCAGCAGCTTTGCTGGCCTCATGTTCCTCCAGCATCACATCAGCCCTTCGCTTCCTCAGCGCTCACCGGGCAGCAGCGGATTTCTCCCATTCCAGCAGTGACTTGGAGCACAACAGTAGCAGGGACCTTTGACGTGCTTTGTACCTCCAAGGGTAGAAGGTCTGAGGTACTCATGGACTTCCTTAACCATGAATGAACCGTTTTATGGTCTCCTTCGGTGTTTCTGGTGGGTTTTCTCCTGCTTTAAGCAGTGGCTGAGCATGAATGGGAAGAGCTCTGTAAGGACTGCTCTCCCTCCCTTCGCTACGTAAATCTTTAGAAATTTTCTGTAACTACCAAGTTTTAGCATCTTCTGAAGGAAACCGCACTCATCACAGCTCAGAAGGGACCTTTTGGCCTGATCTCCACTAGAAAACCTGCCAAACGGATCCTCCCATCTCACAATTAACAGTGAGAGAGACTCTGCCGTACGGGGCGATGCGGTGCTGCTATGACAACAGGAACGAGAGACTCGTTAAGGGTCTCATCGAGAGGGATAACGAGCAATCACGGCTCACAGAGAAGGTAGGAATCAACGAGAGCTGTTGATATCACAACGTTTTGCCGGACTGGGCCAGGTATTCGGCGAGCTTTGAAAGGTCGACTCGCGCTGCTACCGCATGTCGCCGTGAGTACAACTCCTGAGGACAGGCGGATTCCTGGGGAGTCGAGATGAATATTCATGAAGGGATGCGGTTTGGGAGAGGAAATGAATCAAGCGTGACAAATGCCGCCTATTAGGAGAAGAGGGCGGTGTCTATTTTTAGTGGAGTTAAGCAAACATTAAAGCTCTCTCTCTAAGAACTCCAAATAATTCCACTCGCCCGCTCTGCCTCTCCGTCGCCAGATAAGAGCTGAGCCGCACGTCGCCACCAGCCAAAACCCGCTCGCCGGAACAGAAGTCTTCCGGTTTAGCCCCCATACGTGTTTTATAAAAATAAAAGTGTTCATCTCTGATCTGCATAGGAAGATGTGCCAGTTCCCACCAGGATTCACTTCCCCGCCCCCCTCCAGAATCGTAAGGCTTGAAGGAACCTTTTCAAGACGGAAGAAAACGCCGCATTTAAATCTCATAAAGAGCACTCACGCGGAGCTGTAATCACTTCAGATGCACGGAATGATCAGGAGAAGAACATTCCTCTCACTCAGCGTCAAGGCCCAATCTGAGGCAGAGGGGAAGAGGCTCGGCTGGCCGCCGCCCCAAGCGCTCCGACTCTTCACTGAGGTCAAAGCAGCTACAGCTGCTCCCAGCCGCTGACGATCACGCCCAGGCTCTCCGTGGAGCTTGTTTGCAGGGATGGCAGCAGGCCGATACGGATGTTGACTGTTCCAACCAGGCCCACGTTCGTCTATATTTTTAGAGATGCTTAGCCTGCCTATCATTGTTATTAAGCAGAGGTGGAGTATTTACTGCCTCCTTCTCGGAAATCTGTAAAATGCTGCCTTTCAGCAGGCTCCTCGTTTCTTCTGGTGAACATTAAAGAGTTTCCTCCTTTCACTCTTCAGGCTTGCAGAACATCCATTTAAATAACAGAGAGAGCACATGGCCTGATAAAAACAACACAGTCCCCACAAAGCTATGTGAGAGGCCTTGCTCCCACACCCAAAGGTGCTCCCAAGCCAAGAGTAAGACCAGAGCATTTGGAGAGGTCTTCCCAAGGTTGTTCTAGCAGTGAGCCCTGAGAAGACCCCTGGGCAAGGGGAGGGCATGAGCCAGGGATGAAGAACCCTCACAGCAAACTCTCTCCAGGCACTGCTATCCCTGCTGGTTCCTATGTGCACAAAGGACCAACTCTTCAAGTCAAATGCCCCATTTCTTACAAGTTCTCCACCTGCAACACAGTGTAGCTTCTGGCACCTCTTCTGTAGAGCTTCAAACATGGTCTTAAAGATGGCTGACAAAGAAGCTGCTCTGAAACTAGACATGTCAGGTATTTATTAATTGATACCTGTCTTCAGCACCAGTCAGGATGGGTGAATCACAGAATGGTTTGGACTGGAAGGGACCTTAAAGATCGTTTTGTTCCAACCCCCCTGCAAGGAGCAGACACACCTTCCATCAGACCAGGTCGCTCAGAGCCCCGTCCAACCTGGCCTGGAGCACTGCCAGGGATGGGGCATCCACAGCCTCTCTGGGCAGCCTGGGCCAGTGCCTCACCACCCTCACAGGGAAGAATTTCTTCCTTACATCTCATCTAAACTTACACTCTTCCAGTTCAAAGCCATGACCCCTTGTCCTGTCACTACAGGCCCTCATCAAAAATCCCTCTCCAGTTTTCTTCTCAGCCCCCTTTGGGCACTGGGAGGCCGCTCTAAGGTCTCCCTGGAGCCTCCTCTTCTCCAGGCTGAACAGCCCCAACTCTCTCAGCCTGTCCTCACAGCAGAGCTGCTCCAGCCCTCTGATCATCTTCATGGCCTCCTCTGAACCCCCTCCAACAGCTCCACATCCTTCTGATGTTGGGGGCTCCAGAGGTGGGCGCAGTGCTGCAGGTGGGGTCTCACCAGAGCGTAGTTGAGGGGCAGAATCCCCTCCCTTGACCTGCTGGCCATGCAGCTGGCTTTCTGGGCCGCAAGCACACACTGTTGGCTCACGTTGAGCTTCTCATCCACCACCACTCCCAAGTCCTTCTCCTCAGGGCTGCTGTCAACCCATTCTCCGCCCAGCCTGGATTTGTGCCTGGGATTGCCCCGACCCACATGCAGGACCTTGCACTTGGCCTGGCTGAAGTGCATGAGGTTGGCACAGGCCCACCTCTCCAGCTTCTCCAGGTCCCTCTGGATGGCATCCCTCCCCTCCAGCATGTCGACGGCACCACACAGCTTGGTGTCGTCGGTGAACTTGCTGAGGGTACACTCTATCCCACTGTGTGAAGATCAACAGCAGAAAGATGCAGAGCAGCCAAATCCCGGGAAATTATCTGTCACTCTGGGATCAGAGGCGAGGTTCCCTCCCTGGCCTCTCCCTTCCCGGCGCAGCGTCCCCATGATTCCCCCCCGGCTTTCAGGTGACAAGCTCCCCTTTCACTAGAGAGGAACACGGCCACCATCAACGCAGCGTGACTTGTTACTGGGCTCACAGGGGCAACCTGCACCCTCAACGCAGTGCGTGTGGCTGGGTCCTCACCAGGACGATGGCCGGCATGCGGAGCTCACCGCACACCACCTCCTTGGCGCGTTACACTGTCGTTTGACGGTAAAGTTGGGCCCGTTGTCCTTTAGAGAGCACATCTCCGTCCCTCACCGCGCCGGCCCTCAGCAACCGTTGCCATGGTTATTACATTTGAGTGCTCTGCATCCAGAAGATGCTGTTGAATGTCTCCCACAAGAGTTATTTAGGAATAACTAGTGAGGAAGTAGGAATAACGGGTTCGGACTGCCCACAGAAGCCAGCGATCCCAATTAGTTGGGCTTTCATCCTGCCTTCTTCCTGCTCTCTGCCAGGCGGAGCTTAGAGATGAGCAGAGGAGAAGGAACGCATCCTGCAGGGAAACGCACCCGGAGATGCCAGGAGATGAAAGGTCTCTCTTTGTACAAAGCCTTTGCTTTCCCATCAATTGTAAACAGGCTGTAACACGGCACAGCAATCAGCCAGGAACAGGTATCCTCACCTGGTGGGCTCGGGGTGAGAAGTGCGATGTATTTTCCAGTTCCACCCTGTTAATTGTTCATCGAGATCTTAGAGGCGCAGCCCCGAATCCAATCATCAGCCAAGAGGAGCAACGGATACCCCAGCGCTCTCCTCCCGCGGGGCGCGGGCTGCGCCTGCCCCGGGCGTGACAGCGGCTCTCCCGGCAGGCACCAGCCCACGGCTCTGCCGGGGGTGCAGCGGCTCACGTCGAGAGGCGGCCGCGTTCCAGCCCCACTTTCAGCAGCACAAAGTGAACGAACAAAGCCTGCTCCGGAAAGCCGGGGCCGTTTTGTTTAGCTCTCATTTAAAGCTCTGAAGAGTGGCAGGGTAATGATGGAGCTGATGTCCCCCTGCGGATCCGGTCCCACAGCGCAGGCCGTTAGGCTTTTCATGACATAAATGCTTTTTCTGCTCCGTGTTATCCCTGGCACAGGTTTTGGGTAGGGAGGTGCGTACCACAAGACCTGAAGAACAGCACAGCTAAAGGAGAGGCACGTGGAGCCCGCCGCAGCCTCCACGTCCAGCGTTTCCCAAATCCCAGCCTGTTACAGCGGAGGGGGCTGCCCAAGGCACTGGGACCTTCCCCACGGAGGGATCCAAAAGAGGAAGACCTCGTAGCGGCAAGGCAAGACGTGGCCGGCGGAGAGCCGCAGCCCCCTCCCCAGCGCTACGCCCGGTACTCCGACGGGCACAGCACCGCTCTGCGTGGAGACCGCCCATGCGTGGGGAGCTCTTTCCAGACCATACGTCCATGACAGCCGGCCGCTGAAGACAAAGGACTGAACCGGGATGATGCAGCGCCCAGAGACACCACGGTTCAGCCCTTCCCGAGTTACCAAAAGAAAGACGACGCCTTCACTTATTCTAGCTGAAGTAGTGGGATTTAAAGAAATTAAATTTGTCAGTTCATTAGTGTGTAACATAAGAATGAAAAAGGCATTTCTAATTCCTGATCCACTAATCCACAATCCGCTGGTCTGCAATCCCCAGCATCCCCAGGGAAAGAAAAGAAAATCCCCAGCAGCCTTACAGTATTTCTCCAAGATTTCCTGGCCAGGTCCTGCAGAAAGAGGTCACCCTGCGAAGCCTTCCTCCCTCTACACCTGGGCAAAGCTGCTGCCGTGCTAGGAGCTTTCAGATGTAGCCCTCTGTACCTTCTCCCCAGCCGACGTGCGCCCGCGGGCGCTGCTCCTCGTCTGTTCTGCCGCGGGAAGACGGGTTCAACCTTGCTCTCAGGGTGCAGGGAGCGCAGCTCAGCACACTCAGGCATGGGCCCCTTGGCCACTTTCCGTACCTTAATCCAGGATCTCCACAGGGAACATCAACTTCCCACACCAAACCCGTCTTTAAATTACATTAGCCCCCCCTGCCTCGCTCAGCTAGCTAAGGAAGAGGCACCCACAATCCTCTCTTTGGGAAGCGTGCCCCGTGTCAGCACCATCCCGGGCACAGACAGAAGATCAGCTGTGGGCACTGAGCTGCGGGGTGGGAAACTGGGCCATCTCCTGGGGCCACCACCAGGCCACCACTTAACAACCCTCTCCGTACCCTCTCCAGACAGATGTGCTGACATAACTCCATAACTGACCTGGTTTTGCCTTTGCAAAGCAACTCTGCCTTCACTTGATGCTTCTCCCCAACTCCGTAGCTGCTGAGAACTTGCCGACCACGCAAACGTGGTCATGGGCTGAGCTGCAAGGCTGGTTTGCACGGGGAAGACTTACTCCCAAAACACGATGGAGAGATCTCCTTTCCGCAACATCTTTTCTTTCTCCTTTCCAGCAGCCACGTTAGAAATGCTGTGACGGTTTGTGGCTCCAGACTCCAGAAACACGCCAAAGCCAGTGCCGGTAACACCACCTCCCCACTACTCCCTTTCAAAGGGCAGGTCCACCCTCCGCGTCCTACAGACGAGGATGTGAAACCACAGCCCCCGGGGGAATTGCTCAGGCCACAGGTGGAGCAGGAGCCCAGAGCAAAGCCTGAACTCGCTGCGCCCCACACGCCACTTCCACACCTCCACATTCCCAAGCATTTTGGAGCACGGCTGAAAATATTCCTCCCCTCCCAGCTCTGCTCTCCACCGTGGCAGCCACACAAGAGCCACTGCGCACCCAGGGCTGACTCTACTGAGTGACATCTGTATTTCTGCCGCTGAGCTCCTCAGCCACGCAGATTCACGCCGCCCGAGCCGATCTGCAGACGCTGCCAGGGTAGGACCGAGCCCTGACGCCATTCCACTCCTGAAGGTTTCAATTAATCACAAAGCCGATTCCATTTTGGGCTCCAGCTGTCTTTATTCCTTTGGGGACTAATAATGCCTCACCGAACTGAAATTAAGACAGATTTTAATATGAAGCGCCCAAGAAGAAAACGCATTTTTTACAAATAAAATTTCAGAGACGTTGCCGTTCTCAGCTTGGAAAAAGGTCTTGGCAAGTAAAAGCAGCGGGGTATTAATTTGGAAAACAACTCAGGTGAATTCCTGCTTGTTGTAAGCCATGCAAACACCCTAAAATCACATCTATGGACTTTTACGAGAGTACGTATGGAAATGTAACACAGTTGGCTTCCGAAGGGAGGTGAGGAACACACAGAGGGAGATCAGAGGCGCTCACGCGCAGCTGCCGACCGAAGGGATTCTGGCAGCAGACGCCCCGCTGCAGCAAGCGTGGCCCAGAATCCACAAACCCTCTTCAACCGACAGAAACAGATAAAAACCCAAGGACTCTTGTGGTGCGTCACGTACGGCAGGTTTCACTCGCTCGAGGCTCAGGGAAACCTCATCTGCACGTCACTGCACTGTTACCACCCCAGGATTTTCGTTCCTACCTCTGCAAAATCCAGCCGTGGGGCTTTCCACCAGCCAGGCCTGCACACCCACTTTAATAAGGCAATTCCTGCGTTGATCTGGTGGTTGATACGAAGCAACAGCCCTAATTAGTGATCGCAGCAGATGGAGCTTAAGGATTAGCCACCCGTCCCTCGGAACAGCCACCACGGGGCCGTGCCCGTCGTCCAGCAGCACCGAGGCGTCCGCTCATTCCTCACCCACGCAGAGATGCGGTTCTGCTTGGGTGACGGCCAAGAGTGACCCAGTGAGGGACGCTCAAAGCCCAGGCCAGCTCCAGGGTAACTAACAGAGGAGAACAGGCACGGCTGGGCAACAGGAGAGAATAACTGAGAGAGTCAGGAACGTGGGGAGCAGCAGCGTGAGAGGACATTTACCATCACCCACGTATCGCCTGGGCTCCAGCTAACACCATCGACTGCTGGAAGAGTCCTTTCTCTTCCCCATCCCCTATTCTCAGGGCATTTCGAAACAAAAAAAGGAGAGTCTGGAAAAGATGGTTGCAAGGAATTAGGCGATGCACTCCATGTTAAACTCATGAGAGACCAAAATAGAGAACCTGTGAGAACTGCAATGCGCTGGAGGGACAGCTAGACACCTCTGATGGCAGGGAAGATGCAACCCTTTGATGGCTCCTTCTGGAACTCGCTGCAGTACCTTGCAAACTCGTTAAATGCAGCAGAAAGGCCAAGTGATGTATGTCTACTGATGCTCTGAGCAGCAAATTAGTTTTCAAATCTATTCAGGGCTCACGCAGCGGCATCAAGGGGCTAAGACTTGGTGGGAAGCGGCTGCAATGGCGTTTCTCCAACTTGCGTGATGACTCCATGCTGCCCCACGGGGAGGGGCTGCCCACCGGTCCAGCTCCCCGGAGACGTCTCCTGGCCGCCGACTGCTGCCCTGACCAGCAGGGCTCAGGGGTCTGCGCGGCTTCTCCGACAGCCGAGCCAGTGAGTCATCCCCTCCTAAAACACGCCAGGCAGCTCCGAGGGCCTCGATGGCCATCTCCTTTTCAGCAGAAATAGGATCATCTAAAATAAAGAGAGATCAATATCCAGCTCACAAGACGACACAGAATGTCAGCACCTGAGGGAAGAGCAAGCAGTCAGCAGCGATGATGAGTTTCTTCAGAAAAAGATAATTTCCAGTAAGCTGTTGTTTTCTCTCTCCGCAGAATGTCACCCCGTTCAAACACTCGGAGAGCCTTCAAGGGGCTGAGGTTGGCAGCAACCTGGTGGAAGACCTGAGGAACAGTCTTCACGGATGAATAATCAACTCTTTCAACGTTACCTTAAAGCACACGAATAGACAGATGAGGAAAAACTTATCAAAACACCGTACCAGGAGAACAGGAGGCTGGAAGATGCCAACCTGGGAACAAGGTCACGTGCTGGGACTCGATCGCTCTTCCATCAGCACACGCAAGGGCCAGGCTCAGATGCCGTGAAAGCCTGCAGCTGCTGGCCTGGGTTATTTTGCCTCCTACGCAAGGTCTGGGTCCAGGAGCTCTGCCTTCTGCTCCTCAGCACAAGGGGAAGAGCAGGAGAGCCACAGAAGGCCAGCGAGTAAACGCGGCTAAATCCATAGGACACCCCACCTGAGCTAAGGGCAGCCCCCCAAGACCCTTCCAAAAGCCCAATTAGAATCACAGAATGGCCCAGCCCCCCTGCAAGGAGCAGGGGCATCTCCAACCAGATCAGGTTGCTCAGAGCCCCGGCCAACCTGGCCTGGAATGTTTCCAGGGATGGGGCATCCACCATCTCTCTGGGCAACCCGGGCCAGTGCTCCACCACCCTCAGGGTAAAAAGTGTTTTCTTAATATCTGATCTGAATCTGCCTCCCTCTATTTTGAAACCATCACCCCTCGTCCTATCACACCAGGCCCTGCTGAAGGGTTTTTCCCCGTCTTTCCTGTAGCCCCCTTTAGGCACTGGAAGGCCGCTACCATTCACACCGCAAACCTGGCTGGATCCGCCTCTGCACGCTCGCTGCGTACAGCCGGCCAGCAACTAAACACAACAACAGCCCCGATCAGGAACGGGGAAAGAGGGTGAGCACAGGACCTACAAAGGACGCGGTGGGATCTGGATCCTCCTATACAAGCTCAGACAACAGCCGTAACCGTAATCGCTGGGTCAGCTCCATGCACCCCAAACCCCGCCGGGAGCAGGTGTAACTGAAGCTGGATCCTGCATTTCCTGCTCCCGTTGCTCATCTTCCTCCCATTCTTCGCTGCTTTGTTCTACCCAACGCACTTTTTCAACCTCCCTTCTGAAACACATCAACGACGGCCGCCGCAGCCTCCTCTACGTCGCCATTAAGGAGCTGATGCCTCTTCCTTGCGGAGCGCTTTGCACCTACTACTTGGAGGGAAGGCGGAGACCACGCGACACGGGAAAGTCACAGCAGGTCAGGAAAATAACGTAGGTGCTCGGTAGGAAAATCTTTGAAGCTTGTGAAGCCATTAGCTGAGCGCGCAGGCTGTAGTAAAAAGGATAAACAGATCATGGGTGATGAATAAATGGTGGCTGAAGAGACAGAGGAATACATGTTGCGTGCAGCGGTGAAACCAGGTCTGTGCTGAGGAACAGCAAGTCTGGGCTGGTTTTTCTTGCAGAGAGTGATTAAGTAACCAGTCCGACTGCGTATTTTAAATGGAAACCACCACAATATCTCAAACGCTTTAGCGCAGAGCATTTACTAAATGAGAAGAGACAGAAACAATGTGTTTTATATAACGCACGACCTGGCTGAGATGAGTTTCTCCTGCAGGATTAGCAGAAAAATCCTGTGTCACCAGCGTCCTGCCAAAGAGAGGGTGCTGCGCAGCGCCGCTGAGCAGGTTCCCAGCACCCCCGACCGCTGCCACGTCCCTGGGCAGCGCCAGCTCTCCTGCCAGGCTGAGTTTTTGTGGCAGGCTGAGTTTTTGTGGCAGGCACACCTCACACAGGCCTGACACCAGCGAGCAGCAGAAGGCCGGCAAGACCCTGCACGGCTCTGGAAGCGCTCACCTCCCTGTGAAGGGCACGTGAGGAAGAAACCAGCCGCACTGTCGAGGCTGAGCCCCGTGGTAACGGATAAAATGCGAAAGGACTCCGTGCTGGGGGGGGACCATGCAGGTTTGCTCGCTGCTGAAGTGCTCCAGTCTCAGCGATCCGCATCCTCACCGCTCAACCTCGCACCACCAGCCCAACCCAGACCCCTGGGCGGGTAACGCACTCCAGAATCCCCACTATTTACAGAAGGGACAACATCCTCAGTCTAAAACCAGTCCCACAGGGATGTCCATCCCAGCGGTCAGCTCTCCAGCAGTCGCAGGCGCCTGTGCAAAACACAGCCAGCGTGGGACGAGCACCCGACGCTGTGCTGCTGCACCCCGCCAGCCTCCAGAAGCCAGCACCTCCCCAGCGTTTAAACTTCCAACGCGGTTCTGAAAACCAGGAGCAAACCTTGGATTCCAGATTTTCCTCAGGAGGTCTGCTCTCCCCGTCTTCCTGAGAGCACAAGGATGGCAGTTTACTATTTAATTGTTAATTACACTTTCTTGTTAGATTTCAGACACTGGAAAATGTTTGGGGATTTATTCTTCTGTGTAATTAACCATAATGATGAAACAGTTTTACACCACGCTGCAGTTTTCGTTAAGGTTATTCATAATGGGGAAAGGCTAAATAGGTTGAGTTCATTATCGTTACCGGGGAAAAAAAAAAAAAAAAACTGAGGTGACCCAATCAAATTAATTTGAAATTAAGTGCAGTGAGGCTGATAACTCCACACAAGTCAGGAGTTCAAATAAAAATAGAAGAGAGAATCTACAAAGCAAGAAATTACAAGGGGGCAGGGAGTCAAGCTGGAATTACCGCAACTGGGAGGCAGCAAACACACGGCACTGGCAACCAGGGCCCCTGGAAAAACCAGTGAAAAGGGATAAAGAGATGGGCAAAGACTGGAGATGTAAAAGGAAACGCTGGAGGAGGGAGGGACAAACATGAAGATGGATTTGAAACAAATGGGTAGAGGCAGTGCTTGTTAAGCTAACTAGATTTATTCCTCTGCCCAGAAATTCTTATGTCCTTACAAGACAGCATTGAAGCAGGATCTTTAATTTTACTTTTCTAGGGTTTATTGCTGGGCCCTGAATGTTATTTAACAGCAGGGAGCATCAACCAGCTTCACTGCAACGCTGGACTTAATTCAAAATCGTTAAATCTGGTGGAAGCTTTTCCTCCTGACAAAGACATCCTGGTGGTGCTTCTCTGACAAAACATGGAAGTCGTGCACCCCAGGAGAATGGACATCACCGAAATACCGGTGGACAGAGCAGGGGAGACAGCATCCCCCATCCCTCCTCCCAGAGAAAAGATGAGAAAGTGGAATCGAAACCAGTTGGACCGGACGATGCTGGGCACTCCCTGGACACCCCACCCCAGCACTGTGCGGGGAGGCAACGGACCCATCACGCTGGGCTCCTTCAGGCTTCCCTTGCAAAGCTGATAGGTGTTTGACGGCTCTCTCTGCTTTGCCAAAACGGTGTGAGCTCTAAGCAAGGCTCAGAGGCGGGTAACACGACTAACGGTGACGGGGGTGCTCAGGACGCACGCTGTCGTAGCTCAGGGGTTTCATCCCACGGGAAATGGTTAAGACGCAACACCCCAACGCGAGCCTTCTCTAGGAAACTCCTGACTGCAGCTACAAGATGGTGCTTGAGTCATTATTACCGGTGATGAGTTTACTCCCAAGCCTTTACCAAGTCCTCTCACGTTAGTTCTATCACCCAGGGCCAAAAGGGGAACAGCGGGATCCCAGTGGCGCTGGGTTTGCTGGAAGAGGCTGCGCTGGGGCTGCCCTACATCCTGCTAGGACACAGGGCAAGCACAAGCTGTGACCATCGGTGTGAAATCCTGTCCCCAGCTACCCCGTTTGAGCGGCACGTGGGTTTTAAAGGACTGGCCAAAGCAGCACAAATGTCTCCGTGCAGCTGCCCAGTGACTCCCCACTTTGGCCATGCTGAAATCTCACCTTCTGCGCCTTCTGCCCTCTCCTCATGGAACACAACCTGCTTCTCTCTGCCTTGAAGGTCCCACGGCTTTGCTTCTCTCCGTCCTCACCTCCAATTCACCCCTAAGCATATGGGAAGCATTTGGGATAAAGCTTCAAGAAAGCCTTCAACATAAATTACTCTTCCCCTTCTAAACGGATTACAAAAATCCTTTTATTACAAAATATTAAAATGTTCAAATTATTGGTGTGGAAAAACGTTTCCTGGAGGTAAAGTTTTTAAAAACGGAGGTTTTAATCACAAGCATAATCCTTCCTGGCTAACATTTCCAGTCTTGTGAAACATCTAGATACAGACTGCGCAGAGGCCTGGCTGCGCTGTGAACAAAGGAAGAGGCTGCCCGTAAATAGCTCAGAGGACATCAGAAGACACTTCTCTCATCAGCAATCTTTTTTAGCTTAATATAGCTCCTCTTTGCATAAAACATCGACATTTTCGCAATGTCTGGACTCAACAGCGCGAGAGTTGATTGTCATCCGAAGATCCTACGGTGTGCCGGCAAAAATAGGCAGGAACGTTTTATAGACAGCAGTTCTGCTTGCCTCCAAAATGCCGTACCTTAATATTTCATACTTATATATATTTAAATGTTAGTGCTGCCAGATAAACGTTAACATGCTTTTATGCTAATGCAATCACTGAAAATCCAGATAACGTTGTGTATTGGCATATTCTGTTAGTGAATTATGGATACCTAAATGTACAAGCCCACATGCCTAGCAATTATTTCTGTTAGTGCATTTAACTTTTATTTGCAATCAGAGCACTTGAGGATTGTCCAAATGAAGTTTACTTTTGCAAACTGCTGAACGGAAAACATTTTGTTACAGGTTTAAAAACAGCAAGGCTGCGGCGAGGTTGCAGAGTTGCAATAAGGGCACCGCTCAGAAAATTCTACCAGATGGAACAATGTTTGATTTGGTCACTGATTCAGCGATTAAACCCCACGTGCCTAAACTGAAGGACATACAAGAGAAACAAGAGAGGAAATCTTGATTTCTTCTCTACCAGATCACCCTCTTCCCCAGCAGAGGCTCACGGATGGGGGCAGACGGATGCCAGGAGGACAGCATGTGTCCAGGAAGCACCCAGGCAACTACAGATCTTGGCATCCTTTGCTCTGAGGACCAAACTCCTCTGCTAAGCCTGCTCTTCAAGTCCAGTTTAGGTCAAACAAATAGGAACAATATCAGGAGGAAGAAATCCTGAACTGCCTCTGCTGTGACTTCTCTCCTCTTTTTTCTCCTCCTCCCGCCTTTGCCGATCCAACGCCTTGGCCAGCCACCCGGCCCGTTGGCTCAAGGGCCAATCCACTTGAAAACCCTTTTTTTCCAAACTGGTTTTTGTGCACAGCTCAGCTCTCTGAGCCAGCTCCCAGCTGGACTGTGTGCAGGCAAGACCTGGGTGCTGCAGCTGGTCGCTCCATCCCTCACCTGCTTCACTGTCTGATCAGGGTTAAGGACGAAGCAGATCTGGAGAAGACTTGGCTATTTGTAAGAGCTAAGGAATTCTGGATCTCAACCAAGCACGTCTGACACTGCTCAGCGTCCCGTGGTTTTCTCCTGCATAGAACGACCTCCTGACAGACAGCGCCACAAACTCTCTCTTCCAGATTCAGCTATGCCAAGAGTTAACGACCTCCTGGGCTGGGCTGAGGAGCTGCTATGATCATGCCCTTAATTTTCCTCTGGGAAGGTTTTGCCTGGCTTGAAACCACTGTCCCGAGCCAACCCGGCTGAAGAGACCTGGGAGGTGGCCGCAGACCAATTCAGGGAGCAGCAGACCATCGCCTCCTGCCCAGGCACGGCTCAGCATCCAACGTACGACCTGACACCAGCCCCAGGCACACAAGCACAGATCAGATCACATCCCTACAGCCCAGGCTGCTGTGGCACCTCTGGGCAGTTACTGGAAAGTCCTACCCCTAGGAACAGCCATGAGTGAAGGAAATAAACAACAACCCCCTCAGAAAAACACAAGGCATCAGAAAACGCTTAGCGTGAAGTACTTGAAATGCCCCCGGCAGTTTAAACGGAGCACGGAGTCAGCTGAGAAAATGTACGAACAAACAAATTAAGCAGAGAGCACAAAGCAGATGAGTTGGCACGTAGGTGTCTATCGAGAAAGCTTAAGCACAGCGAGGGGAAAAAACCAAACCCAAAAAGCAGGCGTAATATTCCTCACATTTTGGAACAGAGCTCGCAGACAATACATCATCCACACCACCCCAAATTACCATCTGTCAGAGCGTCCTTTAAAGAAAAAAGGTCTGAAAGTTTCCAAAGCAATATTTTAATATTGTCAGATTAGAAAAGAGATTGTTTCTGTCCAAAGGCATTTGCAAGTGTTGTCATGTTAGCATTAGCTACATGCTCGTATCATGAGACAATGAGTTTCTTGACTCTCGATCATCTCACGTTAGCTAAACCAGGAAAGCAGCGGTTTAACAGCCTCCGTCGTTTCACAAGTTACCTGCAAACGTTCCCAGAGCCCCTGCCTGATTTTCCCTTTATGAAACATATAATTAAGTGTCTACATGCTACTAAAGAGCCTAAGGAAACAATCATAATATTATTTCAAACACTAAAACATGCCAGAATATGAAGAGCGGGTCCGTGGTTCTGGTGTGAAAGCGTGTATCTCATTGTGATCGGTAAGTGCAATCTGCTAGATTAAGTGATAAATTATTTATCATGGGGAGAAGGTGACCGCATTTTTAGGCGTAGAAATACACAGATACTATGGTCCTGGCTTTCAGTCTTCACTCTGCACTTCTGACCTGGAAGTGTGGGTCCATCCAACGCATTTCTACAGCCTCTGCACCTCTGAACGTGCCACACACACCCCGCAAAGCCCCCAGACACATAAAACAAAAAGGGCACCAACAAAACCACACGTTATGCTCCAGCGCAAGGCCAGCTGGGCTCCTTCGGGCAACAGCCACCCTCCAGTGAACCACAAACATCCTCCAGACCAGTCTGTTCTCGATCCAGCATGCTGACCCCCGTTCCTCACCCTGTGTCTAATGGACATCCCTTTGGTTACGCCTGTGGGCCAGAGGCACGCGTCTGTGAGGCTAAAATTCCCCTCCAAAGACGACGAGAGCTGCTGTATTCTGAAATCCACAGCTGGCTATCCCAAAGTGGCCTGGGAGCAAGGAGCAGGAGGGAGAAAGGAGCTCCCAGGGGCACCCATAACTGCACCGTCCTCCAGATCTTCCCCAGGAGACGGCTGCCAAGGGGAGAGGAGAGGAGGCAGAATTAGCCCCCTCAGACTTCGTAAAAACAAGGAGCACAGGGAAATGAAGAAATAATTGTGGCTGCCACACTGAATTACTTCTGGCTAAGGCTAACAAGCAGGGTGAGGACGCACTGACAAGATGACCAGGGTAAGCAGTGGTGCAAGGAAAGGGCCAGGCAGGGGAGAAGACAATTTGGTGTGTCAGAGGATGACAGCAGCTTTCAGCTCCTGCTCTTAGAAATAAATTAAGAGAACATATCAAGAAATAAATCAAGAACGCCAAAGAGAAGCACAGAGTGTGTCTGGTCTCCTGAGGTTTTCTCCCTCCCGGGCTGGGCGGGAGAGAGCTCACCTGGACAGCGCGGCTCCCAGGACGAAGGCAGCGTGCTCCTTCAGCATGGCCTCCGTGCTGTTCAGCCCGTCGATCACCAGCCGGAGCCCGCCCATGGAGAGGAAGTCCTTGGCGTTGTCCACCTGGGAGAGAGAGGGTCGCATCAGTGCAAAACCCCCAGCTGGGCTCCACTCGACAGCCCTTTGAGAACGCCTTGCTTCGGAAAGCACAGCACGCCTTCCCTCCCAGTCTAACCAGTGCTGAGATCTAAAAGCAATTAAAAATCACGAGGGAATGACTGTAGCTGGAATTTCGTACCATGCTGTCTGTGAGCAGGGATGCCATGGCTGCAGAACCACAGCCTACTGCTGGGTGGCTGTTATCACCGGCAGAAGGCATCGCTGAAAACTCAGATAGTTTGATTAGCGATCAAAACTACTCCTGACACGTCGTTCGCTAACTCAGGTGATGTAAAAAATCCCGTAAACCTGATGATGTCAAAAAAGCCCAGCTCTTTGCTCTCTCACCTGAGCAAGTCATTACCAGCAACCCAGGGAATTGTATGTTTTGCAAGTGCAATTAATTAATTGATGCTCTAATTGTAGCACTAGGGACATTTAAGAGCCCGTCAGCAGTACAGGGGCAGCACCACCTCTGCCTGCGGCGAGGAGCGCGGGCGGCTCTGCGTGTTTTCCCTGAGTCCCGCCAACGATTGCACGCGGACGTGAGGAGAAAAAGCCAGTCCCTGCTCGGAAGGGTCAGCCAGACGCGTCCCCTCGGGGCAGCCTGAGCAATTATTTTTCTAAAGCAGCCAATATTGGACTAACTGCCAGCGGGGAAAAGTTTCCACATTAGCAGGGATTCATCCATCTTTGGCTTTAACCGGACGAGGCTAACGGGGCACAAATCACAGCGCGCATCTGTTCTCCGAGAGGAAATTGGAAAAGGGCTCTGCGTGGCTCACAAACACAATCTAGAGGAACAGCGCAAAGTGCTTCAAGTACAAAATTGGGTCCAAAGCCCAACTGATACATTTGAGTTTTCAATAATTTTTTTTTTTGCGGTTTAAAAGGGAATCTGATGAATGCTCAGAATTGCGTGCGCAAAAAAATTTGGTTTTAGTATTTCAACATTTCTCCTCTGGGAAAGACAGAGAGACAACGGCGTACACTGACGGATGGAAACAGAACATCAAAACCAGTTATCAGCCAGGCAAACCGCCCTCCGCGGCCCCACCGGTGGGGCGGGACAAGGCAAACACCGCACGGTGCGCAGGGTACGTCGGGCGCCTTCAGTCAACGGTGGCCTCATGCTCAGTGTTATATTTATCCCAGCTGTGGACCATCACCAAAACCGGCTCTAAGTCGGATATTTTAGGTACCCAAGAGGATGAGGAAGCTACTTAGCTTTACGTCCTACGGGTACGGCTTTACGGAAGCAGGGCCTGGGGCGCCACAGCTTGTCTCTGCTCCCCAGCGGGACAGTGCCCACCGCTTGTCCCTCTGCAAAGCCGCCGACAGAAAGCCACTCTCTGCAGGTCTGCTGGGGCCGATTCGGGATTTGCAGCAGCTTTTATATCCTTCAGATTCTATTCTTTTAGCTGGCCCTATAAACTGAAGCTGCCAGGCCTCTCACTTTTCTGCAGGCTCATCTTTGTCTACAAAGAAATGTACGCAGCAACCCCATTCCAGCTACCAGTGGGTGCTTTTATTGCTCAGTCTCTGTAAAATCTCTGAGGCTGCTTTAACGCTGGAATTGGGCGTTGACTTCTGCTCAGGAGGGAACACAGAGGCAGAAGTTCACATCCAGCAACAGCTGTGGTAAAACCAGTCGTCCCTGTATCCCCATCAGCGCCGGAGCCCCTCAGGCCAGCCCCGGTGTCAACCGCAGAACATAAATTGTGCTGTAAAAGCTGATTTTGAAGATGTGTTTATTTTTTTTTTAACTGGAGTCTGTTGTGAGAGCTCCTTCCCTCACTCCTCGTTTTCAAACCAACAAAACCCCCCAACCTCGACAACTTCAAGGCATTCACCTCTCCGGGGAGCAGAGGATGCTGCGAGGCAGCAGCTCATGCCTCGCTTCAGTCCTCTGACGTCGGCACGGAAGAAAGCCAAAGATCAAAAGAGCTCCTGAGGAGAGCACGCAGGCAAGGTGGGCGAGGAGAGGGACGGGAGAAGAGCAAATATGACAGCAGTTATTCAGGAAGCGGCTTTGAATCGGAGCAGAAAGAAAACAGGGAGGGAAGGCGAGGGAGAAGAAAACAAGAGGAAGGGAAAGCAGCATGTCAACCGTCAGCAACAGAGAGGAAATTAGCAGTGAGAAATGGTGTAGCATGTCAGAGGAGGGGAGAGAGAAAGATAAGGAGAGTAAATAATTGAGAGAAAGAGCCTGCAACGCACGAGAATGGGTCTTGGCTCCGCAGGCTGCTGTGCAAGCACCGTGAACTCTGTTTATAAATGAGTTATGCTCCGGCCTCCTCACATTTGCATTTGGTTTTTATGCATTACAGATAACCTAGCAAGCCAAACCTGCCTGCTCTTTCTCCAGGATGGGCTCCCAAACATGCCAACTTGAATCCTGACTGATGAGAAGCAAACCAGAGCTGGCAACCAAAAGCTGAGCAAACACCGAGCCCTTGGGCTGACCCTTCCAGAGCAGGAGAGAGCATCCCTCCTCCAGCGCGGCGCCGGCCACGGCTTCCCCTCAGCTCCCTCGCAGCAACCTCGGAGGCACACACTGCTTCAAGTCCCAGCGCCCCGGGATGCTCGTGACCACGCCACGGAGCATCCTTTGCTCACAAACCCTCCAGGGCATGGCATTTTCCGCTCAACAGGGCGTTCTGCGCCCCGGAGACAGCAGCAGGACGGCCGGGAGCCAAACCATTACCAAAAGCTGTGGCAGGTTACCATTCAGACGGAGGCTGGGGGAAGAGGGAGCAGCAGGGCCATCGCTGGTCCCTCACGCGAGCGGGCGCCGCCCTGGGTCACCCGCAGCTCCAGCGGCACGGCTGCGGCTCGCCGCAGAGGACTCTGACAAGTTCAGCCCCTCCAGGGTTATGCGGCACAAGCGCGTTTGGCTGCTGTTCAGTAATTACATTAAGCCACTGCTGCTAAAGTCAGTCCCAAGCAGAGATAATGCTCTGGACGCGTTCAACTGGCTGGAAGAAGAAAGAGGAGGAAAAGCCACGCTGGCTTGGAGACAAGTCATATTTCTTATCAGCTTCCTGCCTGACGAGAAGGTGCTGCCCAGCCATCTGCCCCGACAGCGCGGGCACAGAGCGGCGTTGTGAGCGCCGCACAAAGGAGTCCTGTGTGCTCCCTGCCAGCCCCCCGCCATCCCCCCTTCCGACCCCTTTGATGCTGGAGGGGCTTCCCTTTGATGCTCCAGCCCCTGCGCAGGGAGCAGGGACCAGTTCCCCGCTCCTCTCGCCTTGCTGACATTGTTGGCCCCATCCTGCACTGCAAGCAGGTGGGATTTTATGCTGGAATTGTCCAGACCGTTATGCTGGCATCCAAAGCATCCCAGGGTGTTTGGGGGCTGCTTTTTAGCATGCTGGCCCGATGCTCTGGCACCCTTAGTCAGACAGAATCAGCCCTCAGTACAAATACAGAGCTCTTCGGGCGCCCATTGTTCACGCTTCTCCTCTGAGTCAGACAGATGCCATCAGTGAAACAAAAGCACTGAGAACAAACAGCAAGGAAGCCTCTGCATGCATATGACAGAGACTCGGTGTGGAAATTCAAGACAAAGAGCCCTGGAAATAACACTGCCATCAGCTGCTGCATGGACTCCCTCTCTCAGCAGCTCATTCCTTCAGTTCCTTTCTCCAAAAATGCCACGCTCGGTTTTTAAGAGGTGCCGTTCCAGTGAAAGGTCTTGCACTGGCATCTCCCAAGAGTTGTCTCGTTCACTCTCTGAAGTTATAAAGTCACCGAGAGCGACACTGCAAACTCTCCCATCTTCTCCAGACTCTCCCAGTCGCTGGGGAGGGAGAAGCCCAGTCCTTTCCCACAAGGCACCAAGCCAAGGGAGGACAGCAGCGCATCCAGAGCCTGTGAGCAACGGCAGGTAAAAATGTGCTGGCTGAAAGCACAACAAGAGAGATCAGAGAAAGGGGGAAAAAAAAAAGTGTGAGCATAAACCTGAGGAAACAAGATTTCAGGAAATATATTCTACCTCACACAGAGCCGATCAGCGCGGCTCCGCTGATACTCAGCAACTTGCCGCTCGCCTGAGCCTTCAGCCATTGTCGCCACCGGCCCAGCTGCGCGAGAGGCTCTGCGTGCCACCTCCTTCTCACAGCGAGACAAAACACAGGGGTCTGGGTGGCTGTGGGCCTCCCTGCTACGCAGACGTTCTCTGTGAACCGGTGTAAGGGCACCCACTGGCAACCAGAGATGCTTCCCACAGAAGGAGCGAGAAAATAATTACTTTCTTAGCAGCCACCACTCTGCTCACCCAAAAACGGCAGAAAAAAACCCCACTTCATAACGTTTTGCATATAAAAGAAGAAAAGGAGAGAGCAAGAAAAAAAAGCCTGAGAACAGACAACAAATCAGGCACACTAACCCCTAGGAAATGCTCACCTGGTACGAGTGATGATTTATTCAAACTCAGATATAAAATCAGCCTGCAGTAGCCCTCTGCTGTCTGTTATTGTCCCAGGATTATGGTAATTAAGCAATTTGTATTACCTGATACCGATAAGAAAAATAAACCCATGTTTACGACACCGTATCCCCTGGATTTAACGCGGCAGTCACTAACGCCGTTTTGTTACCTGGTGAACATAATATTCGAGATCATAAAGCGCTGCTACTTTTTCATCCAGCGTGGAGGCAGAGCTGTTGAACTTGCTGATTAATTTAACCATAATCTCATAATCTGTTTCCATCTTCATGTTCAGCTTTTCAAACTCCTCTTTCAGCTGCTCTATGGGCCGGAATTTCTTCCTCACCTCTTCCTCGTGGGCCTTGAAAGAAGAAAGAGGAAACCAGATATGAAGGCCAGCGATAGAGAGAGTCAAGAAAGACGGAGAAAGAAACCCCAGCCCCGGATTTACACGGGGAACCTGGCTGCCTGTGCACATGGATTTGAAAAAATATCAGAGATGCAGAGGAGGGCCCTTCTGAGAAGCCCAGGAGCCCAGCCATCTGTAAGATGCTCACCTTGGGCACCAGCAAGCACTCCTTGAGGAGATGAGCCTCTACCTAGGGCTTTGCACACCATTTCTAGGCCCTACGTGCCTTCCAAAACCACAGAAGCCCAGAGGCAGGCAGCACTGGCATTCCCTGTTTGCCTGCAAGCGGATGTTCTCCAGACCTGGCTGCAAAAAGCCCTGAGCAACCTCCCTGATCTCATAGCTGGCCCTGCCTGCGGATGGAGACGGGGCTGGAGACCTCTGGAGGTCCCACCCAGCCTTAACTGCCCAGCGACTCCATGCCAGGGACGTCAAGGAGATCTCCTTGGAGATCCTATGGAGACACTTTGTCATCCCAATCACTGCCACGCTGCGGGGCTGGGCCAGGAGACAGCTTGTCCCGTGGCGTGGCTCGTCTGCCTCGGACAAACGGCGCTCCAAGGGCTGTGATAAACCAGGAGAGCTGCGGAAAGGCATGCGGTGAGAACGAAAAGGCTCTGCCTGAGATCTGAGAGAGCCTCAGAGCCCGCAGCAACCAGTTCTCCAGCATCAGCACTGGTGACACCGGGGCAGGCGGGGACAGAGCCTGCTGCTGCAGGGGATGGAGGAAGCAGGGAGGCCAGACTGAAACGGGCTGTCCGGAGAGCAGGAGAAAGCAAGAAACCCCTTTTGAAAGGGATTCTGCCCCAAACACAACCACCAAACCGTGTTTTTGTACAGGAGTGACCTCCAACCAGAGGGTCTGCACACGCAGTGCTCCCCCGATGCCCCACTCCCCTACCTGCGAACGGAAGCCGAGGGCTCCAGCCATCAGAGAAAGAAAAAAAAAAAAAAAAAAGAGGGAAGGAAGGAACTGTCAATCTCATGGCAGCTGTACACTTGGCGCTAATTACTCCTGGCCTAATTATGACAGGTGCCGCACAGTACCAGAACGCCATGCCCACCCCAACTGCCCAGAACTGCTTCTGCAGGAGCGTAGACGGAACGCGCCTGGCGTAACTCCATTTACCTCACACAGTCACTCCAAGGCTGGATTTGCTCCCCGCAGGGTGGTTTTAAATGGAGTGCTTTAGGTCCATCAGACGTGGCTGGTTTTAGCCCAGCTGCTAGGACAATGGCTATCCTAACAGGGTTTTTTAAAATACAGATTATTTTCACATAATAGAGTATCACTAATTTTTGCATTTAAATTACGCTCATTTCAAGAAGTCCTGCTATCAGTACCGCTGGCTGCTACACAAATAATATTTCCGGAAACTCCATAATGCCCTGGTGCCAGACAGGGGAAGAAAAGACTTTCTGCAACCCCAAGACTTTAGAGCCTTGACTCCTACCTCAGCTTTCCTTCCACTGAGACAACGTCAGGGCAGCAGGAGGAGCCGCTCCTTTCCACCTAAGGAAATACCGCTGAGTGGAAGAGTTTTCCCCTGGGATCCACCTGAGGACTCACACCTCATCACACCAGTGTCAGACCAGTGGCTGGGGACCAGCCCCAAGCCTGGAGAGGGCTGAGAGCAGCACTTAAATTCTATTTTACTTTGGATTGCGGCCTGTTTGTGACTAAATGGGAAATTTACAGCTTATGTAAAGAAACTCCAGCCTGTGCTGCACCGTGGCCAATTGGTTTTTACTACCCAGGGCGTGAGATTGGAAATATAAACCATGAGATCCCTTCTGGACCCAGCTGTGCCAGCGGCAGGGGATGCTACACCCGGAACACTGAGAATATATTTAAGTACTTATAAGCAGCTTGCAACACAAGGCCTTCAAGTTTGACATGAATAAAATAGACCTGAACAGAAGTTTTCTATTTTAACAAAAAGCCCGGATCAGTACAAAGAGAGGTGAGAGTTTCCCAGGGAACTGCATCACTAACAGGCGAGCAGAGGGATCCTAGGTCCATATTCACCAGAAAATGAGTCTGCACCGTATTTTCCCAAGCAATTACTTTAACCGTCGCGTTTCTGAGACACGAACGCAGGATGTTCACAGCCGTGTAGTGTGCGCTGCTTTTAGAAAAAAGGAGCTTCCCTTACCTTCCTCTCTGCCTTCTCGCTCTCCTTCATTTTAGCCAAGGCTTTTTTGAGCTCCTGGGATGTGAATGAATTTGAGTCAATATCCACCTTGCCCAGCCTTGCAGAGGAAACAAACCAAAACCTGTTATGAGTGAACACTTGTATCTATAACAGTTTCACTGTGACGTACAGAAACGGACAACATCAGGAGGAAAGGGACTTAGGAGCGCTGGATTTCCACGCATCCCACTTAAAACACACAGAAAAACCCCACGCTCAAGAAAGGATTAGTCCGAGCGCCACGGTTTTTGTGTGGTTTGCAGACACGTCACTTTGAGAAAAGGGGCTCCGTCATCTGCACGCCGACAAAAAATCTCCCAATAAAAATAGCTGATTCATTTACACCTCTGAATTTCATGCAGCAATACCAAAAAGGAGGAAACGTTTCAGAGGAAAAACAAAAGAGCACCACTGTGCCACTAAATCATTGCTACGGACTTGTGGGCTTTAACGTGGAGATTTACGGCTGAAGGTCTGATGACCATCAAGCACAAAGCTAGGGCAAGGGTAAATCCAAGCATTTCCATCTAATTTCTGCTAAAAACCACATTGTGTTGGTCTTTACACCTATCTCGTTGGCTCAGAGAGCGTTTATCTGGGCCACAAACACTCTTGCACAGGAAAAAGCCAACTGTGGAGGCACCACGAAGCTAAGGAGCCTCTCCATGTTCCAAATGGGAGTGACCGGGGGCAAGGGAAGCAGCAGTAAACCCCACGCACTTTAGGACGGAAAGCTCCCCGTAGTGACCAAACCTGTCTCCGTTAGGCGGTGCCAAGGGGAAGCCAGCGCCTGTGCAACTTCTAAAATGAATTAAGAAACGCGGGTGCAGGGAAGGCTGCGCGATCCAAGGAGAACGTGGCAGCACCCGGTGCGTAAACGAACGCTGCGAGCCTGCCGACCGCACCGAGCTAGAACCCCTGGAACCGCTAAGGTCAACGCACAGCCCCTCACGGCCGCTCCGACGGTTTAAGCTCGGAATGCGGTTTCAGACCGACTGCTGCAGACGTTTCAAAGGACTGAGGGCCATTCAAAGAGCCACATTGCAAAACTCGGTTTCAGTGCCACGAGAAGCCCTGAAGGTGCACTCAGGGCACTTCTGCTGCCATCCCCAAGGGACCACAAAGGACCGGGCTCTGTTTTCAGCAGGGCTGGGCTCTTAAACCAGCAATTAAGTCCCAGGAAGAGACAGCAACTGAGTGCACCAGGGAACCTGGCTCTAATAAAAGACATGAAACCCACAGCCCGCCCACCCCGGACGCCTGGCATCGCTGTACCTTTTCCTCCTCCGCTCTTCTCTCGGGTCACTTTTTCCATTTTCGCTGTCTGGGAGCTTGGCTTCTCTGTCTCCTGTCTGCAGATTTAATCGTACGTGTGACCCCGCAGGAACAGCTTGACCTACAAAGAAAGGTCAGATGATTTCAGGGTACGTGCGTTATTTCAGCTTTGCGCACAAAGGGCGAGCGGCAGGCGCACGCTCCGACCGAGATAGAAGCTTTGTCCCGCGCGGCGAGCAGGAGCAGGCTGTCCGCCGCCAACCGCTCTCCCCCCAGCCACACTCCTTTGACACAAGTGCCATTTTCACCCCGCAGAGATGCCCCCCGACCCACCGAACGCGTCCCCGTGCCGCAGGGAAGGAGGGATCCCCAGCAGAGCACCCGCTCCCTCCTCCCTCCCGGGCCAGTTCCTAAGGGAGCACTGGAACTCCACACCAGGAGCGGATTTGGAGATTATTTGGAGAAAGGGGAATGGGTTGCTGATTGGCGTAGACAGCATAAAAACAGCCGTCAAAGGGCCATCAAAGCACACCGCAGAGCCCAGCCAGGTACGCTGAACATCGAGCGGACCGAGGCGAGGCCGGGTCAGTCTGGAAATCCGGTATTAAAAGGAATATATGATCACTGCTGTCCACCAAGGAAAAACACAAGGCATAGGTTAAGCTTTGGTTGTAAATGCAGAAAAGATGGGAAATTCAGAGTGTTTTTTCTCGGTCACAATTCACCACAAGTCACGCTGGCCAGCCGTCGCAGAGGGGTGGAGAGATAGTAATATTTGGTTGCTGCTTCTCCATGTGGCTTTGTCTTTTTTTAACGCGAGAAATCTGCCAGCTTAGGAGAGCGGGGCTGAAGCTGAAGGACAAGGGAGATCTCAGCTGCACGCACGCACGGACAGACACACGGACCTGCTCGCGCCCCTCTCTTGGTGAGGTCTCCCTACTCAGCCTCTCCTTTATCTGTTTCTTTTCACGCCTGGGATAAAACAAGACAGCATGTGGGAGACAGGCAGCATCTCCTATCAAAGGGAAGCCAAGACAAGGATAATTATTTTGTACAACAAATACATGTTCTCAAAGACAGAACCATCCAGTGGAGGGAACGACCGAATTGATCCTCCCCTCCTCGAGACCAAAGAGGCGTTTCACTGATCAAAGGGCCTGGTGCCACTACACAATTCCGGGATGTTTGTCACAATTCAGATAAAAAATATCAAAGCCTAAAGCCATCCAGTAGGTATAAATGCATTCAGAAAAACCAGGAAAGCTCCTCTTTCTCCCCACATATCCTGTCCGTAGGAAGTTGCGAGGAGATGGACGGGATTACCTTCCCATCTCCAGCTACGCAAGGACAGGCCAGCTACGCCTCCTCCATATTTCTACTCTCCGTTTCAAGAGACATCAAGGCAGGGAACTGCCAGCAAGGAAAAAAAAAAAAAATATATATATATATACATATATATAAAATGGCATTGTGTGCTGACCACCCAGACACATGAGGACGAACAGCACTCAGTGGAGGAGAAAGCAAGGGGCGAGTTGGGTCCTTCCCCTCCCAAAGCCGGTGGCTTCTCCTCGTCAGGTCACGAGCACTGGGGCAGCCCAGGTTTCAACCCCAGCGCTGGCTGAAGCAACTCCTGCGCTGCCAAGCGCAGCCAGAAATAAGTGTCCCTGCTAGAAGAGTGCAGCACACGTGGCTGTTGTGCTCCCGGTGCGTCCGGCCACGTTAGCTCACTCGGTTGCCAGGGGAGAGGAGCGAGGCTGATGGGCTTTGCCTGAAAGAAACATCAAACGGGGAAGCACAGGAGCAGCCTTCAGAAGGGCTGAGCGACTCCTCTGTGACTGGTCCTCCCAGCTTCTATTTTCAGCGAGCGGTAAATAAAAGCAAGTGCGAGCCCCGGCACGCACGAGCTCACCAGCCCCGCGTCACCAAATTAGGGAGGTTGCCATCAGAGAAGACACAAACCTTTCCTGCTTCTGCTTCTTCGCATTTCTCTAAACAAGGTTTGACCGAGAGCATCCAAAGCCCAGAGCAGAAGCCTGAGCCCTGATGGATTCGAGCGGCTTTCATTGCCGCGGGGATTTCTTCTCACCACGGCGCACAGCAGCACAGGTTCACGCCGCTGCAGGACAAACATGCTGCTTTATTAAATAAACCGAGCCAGACATCTCTGTTTTCAGTCAAAAGACTGAAGTAGACACTTAAAATATTCCAGATGTTTGAGATGGGATGAGGTCTTCAGGCTTGTTTAGTTCGGGGTATTTTGAAGAATTATTTATAAAGTGTGTTTGAGGGTGGGTTGACTGAATAACGTGATTAAAATTGCTGATTTAAACAAGCAAGCTGAAAATTCTTAATTTTAAACATGTTTCAATATGTAGCTTCCAGACATTTCCCTTAAAAACAGTCGATTCTCTTTGATTCCCATAATTTGATACGACTCAACAACCGGGAGCACACAGCAGAGCGGTACGTATGTAAGCAATTACGCAGCCTCATGTGCTGCTGATACACAATCACACTCTTAATGGCTTTTTTTCCCAGAGGAATTCATTTTTTACTTATTGTTTGTATTAAGTTGCGTTTGGCAAATGAAGCTCAATTAAAAAACATAAAACCACCTTTACATTTAAGCAATTTTCTGGCCTTTTTTCCCCTTGACATCTTAGAAAAATAAAAAAAAAAATCAACTATGTCTGTCCAAAGAGGCGCGCGTTGCCTGTCTGCATTACTGCGTGGTCTCACTTCCCAGAGATCCCCAAACCCTACAGCCCCGTAAAGGGAAAGAAGAGTTTCCATTCTGATTAATTTCCCCCCTCCTAATCAGCTACCCCGCCGTGAGCTGTGAAAATCCCCCCTGATCGACCCCGCAGAAGGCTACAGCCGTCAGAGGGGGAAGCCAGCAAACTCCTTCCCCCACAACCGGTTCGTACGCTCTGCCTCCTAAAAAATACCCCATGCTTGGGGTTTTTTAAACCCAGCTGAAATGATTTGATGTTACCGCATCGCCTTGGGTGGATGGATCCAAGAAAAAGCCGTGGGGTTTAAGCAGCCACCCAGTGTCCCTGACAGGGACGCGCTGCCCGTGAGCCCTGCCATCACTCAGTCCTTTGCCTCACAGCCAAAAAGACAGCATCCAACAGCTAAAATACTTCCAGGGGATAAAAACCCCTTGCTGCTGCACAAACGACAAGGTATTTATTGGGGATAAGAGTCAAAGCAAAGTGACAGTGTCTATTTTCCAGGCTGATCCTGTGGCAACGCACTGCTGTGACGATGTTACTCCCATTCTGGATTTAATCCCTTTATCCGTTGGCACCCGCCGCAGCTGCGGAAGCATCGGGACAGGCTTCGCTCTCCTGCACGAGCTGGAGCACAGCCCCTTTCTGACCAGGACCGCTCTCTGGATGGCAGTCGTCACGCCCGGGTGCCACCACGCACCCACAGCCTGAAAACGTGGAGTTTTGGAGGCCTTCCCGCTGCACCGGCACCCCTCTGTGTTCAGTCTGTCTGGACAGTTGGCAAAAGTGATGCCGAGGAAGAATTTAACCTATAGCCCCATTCTTTTAACCTCGGTCAGTCAGATTTTTTTGGACATCTGTTTATATCCTCTCATAACGCATTAGCTGGAGTAACAGCGCTGGAGTGGGCTTTGAGGCAGCGGCTCAGAGGGGCTCTGCTGACATTTTGAAACGCATCCCATTTCTCTCGTGTTTCCTGTTATCAGCCAAACCTGTCCACTTAAATGATTGCCTTGCAACCAAATCAGTTATCTGTTATTCTCTTATGTGTACGTTTCTGAAGCTCTACACCCGTATCAAGCTTCGCAGAGGCTGAAAATAAGGTGATAAATAAATAAACAAATGGAAAATGGAACATGCTTCCACCGCGCTCACAACCAAGGCGAGAACCAAGCATGTTACGTACAGGATGACTAAAGCAGAGGGCTGCTGTGCCGAACATGCATCATGTAGTAAGATCCAAGCAACCCCATCTCTCCTTTTCTAGACCAACCAGCCGCGTTTCCTCGCTCCGTGAGAAAGGTCTCATCCTGTTCAGCTCCTTTCCAGTGCATTACTCCACTCCGTGCTGGCCACAAGTGGTTTTTGCATCTCTGCACAGGGACAAGGCCGAGCCCCAACTCACTACACAGCAACAGGCAGGCATTAAAAACAACCAGGGCGGTCTTACATCGTACACAGACACGCAATCTCACACCGAGATCGTGCAATAATTCACCACGCTCCTGGCAGCGGCTTTCCCACCCCTTACCCACCCCTCAGACCCCCAAACTGCCACCCATCCACCTGCCCAGCAGGAGAAACCCAAGAGGGATGTCAGACTCTCCCCCTCCAGAAACACCTTCTGGCACCACTTTGCCCCCTCTGGCAGAGGGGTGTTCCCTTGGGAAGGCTTCCACACGCGGAAAAAAGGGTGATCCAGCTCCCCGAGGCAGATCCTCAGTTTCTCCCTCACTGACTGTCCTCATTTGCCATTAAAAAAAAAAAAACAATTTAAAAAAAATCTATTGACAGTGTGAAAACAAAGCAGTTATGAGTCAGTAACTGCCTCTGCAGCTCTCAAATCTCCTCAGTATCTGAGCAAGCGTCAGATAGCATCTACCTCTCTTTGCTCTTTGTTTCTCTGGGCGCAGGGGAGCGCAGGAAAAGGGACTTTTTAACACAGGCAACAAAAGAACCCGCGAATCAATACGTGAACGTTCCCAGCACAACAAACTGGCAGCGCTGCGATATTAAAAATAATAAGGCCGCACAAGACTGACAAGAGTATCCGCAAGAAGTTATCTGATGGCGCCATACCTTCTCCTTTAATAAAACAATGATTAAAAATAAAAAAATCCACAAGGAGACAAATTCTAGGAAGCAGCAGAGCTCCCCTCTGCTGCATCGCTGGCACCACCGGCTCCAGGAGCCACCAGTTGGGGAATGGGAGAGGCTGGGGCATCGGGCGCCGGTCACGCTCCAGTGACACCACTGCCCTGGCACTTGCTCATGCCGCCTGCTCCGGGCTCTGCGCGGGAAGAGGACGGGATTTCACACCGGCACGGCGCTCTGGCTGCGTGAAGATGCCACCTGGTCCCACACCAAATGCCAGGCTCAGAGGCAAAGAGACGAAAGGGCCCTGGTCTGACTGGGCTTGCTGCGTGCTCTGGCTCCGGACACTCCGCTCAGCGCTGCGGAGCAAGGAAGCAGCAGAGCCTGGCTGCTTTTTTTTTTTCCCTCTTTTCTTTTCTTTCTCTGTAGGAGTGAGTCACACCGCTCCTTGGCTTGCTTGTTATTTCAAAATAGAACATTTTTACATACAAAGGAAGGGAAGATGTGCAGAAGACACAGGTCAAGAAGAGATAGATTGCTGATCGCAGGAAGCAGCCCGGAGCCCAAATCTCATTTTGCTGCTTCCTGCCCCTCTCTCCCTCATCTCCAGCCTTTTGGTTCGCTTTGCAGCACTCGCAGCTCCCCACAATTAAGTGCCACCGGAAAAGGTCATTAACATGCTATCTATCACCTCTTCCCGATAGCTGGCGGAGAGGTTGAACAGCACCAGGCCTGGAAGCTCCCCCAGCACCTCCCAGTGCTCCCACCGCACCTCGCCCGCGGCGCAGGCAGCGAGGAAGCTCAGCCACCCGCATCCACGTTTCAAGTAGAAACTCCTACGACACTGGACGAAACGCCTCACAAAGCCACTTTGTGTCCACCTCTTCCGTACGTCCGTCAGGACACCGCAGCCACCGGATGAGCGCAGCGTGTCCTCGGAGAAGCGCCGTCCCGGTCGCTGCCCAGCACTTCCAGTCACGGTGACAGCAGGGGCTCTAATGACCTACTGTAATTAATTATAGAGAAAGCTCTTTTATAACCACTGCCTGTTTGCCGTGCTCACTGACTGTCTGAAGCATGTGCTCACCGGTCTGGAGGGAAGGGGACGCTACACGAAGCCCTGCTGTGACCCACCGTGCCCGTTCCCACCGTGCCCGTTCCCACCGTGCCCGTTCCCACCGTGCCCGTTCCCAGGGGCTGAAGGCAGCGCTGCAGCCTCTGCCTGCAAACAGCGAGTCCCAGCGGTGTCAGGCCGGTGCCATCACCATCATTTTGTCTTATCATTGCCCCTCGATTAGGAAAAAATTTTTTACGCTGAGGGTGGTGGCACACTGGCCCAGGTTGCCCAGAGAGGGCAGGACTTCCTTGCATCCTACGATTTTTAACGCCAACCGCTTACTTGCTGGTGTCTTTAAACACCATCCGTCCGGCCTACAGCGCAGAGGTTCGTTCACCTGCAGAGAGTTTTAGAGCCACTCTTGTCCCAGCGCTGAGAGGTCTTCTCTCTAATTTGTCTCCCTCAGCAGATATAATGAAAACATTTTTTTTAAATGATGCCAGAATCAAACAGCTCCTGCCATGACTGGGTCCGCAGCTAGCGGAGAACAAAGCGTCGCAAGGAAGGGGCTTTCTGGTAATACTTGGTCAGAGATGCAAGAGCGTCGGTTACAACTGGACAACCACTGGCAACGGCCAATCTAAACCCATCCAGCGCTCTCCCACGGCACCGGTATGGATGTCCTCTCCATTGAGCAGCGAGCCCCGGGGGCCAGGAGCCCAGTTATTCAAACCGGTGGCACCCTGCAAGCACCGGGCTCCGGCTCCTGACGCCTCTTGCCAAATCCACCCGCTGCCCACGCTTGGCTTGGCCACCGGCTCTGGCAGCCGGAAAGCAAAGGGGAGGGAGAGGCAGGCAAACCCAGCGGTGACGGGCGACGCGGGTCCGTTTAACGCACGCCTACCATCGCTGCTGGCCAAAAAGTTTATTCTGCACGTAGCCAGCCTCGTGCAGGGGCACGCACAGAGCTGAGCGAGCTGCCTGCCTAAAAACTCACCCAACCGCGACCCTCTCGTGGGTGAGAGCGCTGGCTGTCACGCGCAGGGCAGGGCACGTACCTCCCGCAAGGTGTCTGCCACTTTCCGGGATGCTCCGAGATGGTGAGCAATGGAAGCAAAGGTGGATGCTGGGGCGGTGCCTGGGGAGGAAGACTCCTGGGGAAGGAGCGACGGGAGGGCTCGGGAGAGGACATACGGTGCCTCTCCGAGGGGAGCTGCTGCTGGAGCATCTCTTGAGATACCTTCTGCTGCTGCCAGTACACAAAAAAGCTTCCTACGGCAAAGAGCTCCTTGCAACAAGTGCTTCTGCCCTTCCACCTCCCCCTCCACAAAGGCTTCTCTCTCACTCGCGCTGCAACAGCAGAAAACGCACCAGGAAAAACAAAATAATAGCAGGGGAGGAGGAGGAAGGGTTGCCCTTTTGTAAAACCGGCAAACCCACGTGTTTTCACTTTATACGCAACCCCTCATCTCCCGTTTCAAGCCAGTCATTTCTTATGCATCACCAGACACCCTGGTCACAGCGCGATGCACGCGCGCAGTGGTTCAACACAAAGCACTTGATTTATTTTCTCTTTTGATATTGGGCTGGATTCCGTGAACTGGAGCAGTTTAGAGAGCTTAATCCCACAAAGGTCTGGGCAGCAGAAGAAAAGCGGAGATCGAAGGTGCCCAGCCGCACTGCGACGACTTCAGCTATCGAACGGCGTGCTGGGCTCCACGGCCGCCGCCGCGACCTTTGTCTCTCGACAAGCCAACATCCAAGAGAACCATGATGTACAAAAGCCAGTTTTAATCCCTCTCTTGCTCTCTAAGTTATTTATCCCCAGGCCTAAACTGCTTCATAACGGCACTGCAACCCATGAAACACTTGTCATCCCACAGGGGTATCTGTTCCATGCGAAAGCCCATCTGGGATGCTGAAGGCTTCTCCACGTTCAGAGAAGATCAAGGCAGAACACAGGCAGAGAAGGATGAGGGGGATGGCCAGGAGAACTGAGAACCTGACAAAATGAACCAAGGATGGTATTTATTCTGCTGATTTTTAGGCATCTAATACTTTTTTGAGCCAGGTATCCTTGGCTTCTTTGCTATGACAGAGATTAGCACCTCCATAAGATCACCAATCACAGCTGTCGTCCACATTTGTCACCCCCAGAGAGCCCCTCTCCCTCTCTCCAGCGAGGGTTGAGATGGCCACGACAGATGAATGTAAGGGCAGAGAAAACCACAGAACACAGCAACGCAGAGACATGGAAAGGATGCAACTACTGCTCTCTAGGGAGGGTTGATCCGTCAGGATTGAGAATCCACCAGGGTGAGAACCTGGAGGTCTAAGGTGGTCACAGTTAATCCAAGGTTGGTAACAAGGAGTTGAAGCCTAAGATTCTGCTACAGGAGGAAAAAGGGGCAAAAAAATAAACTATTTTCAAGAGGAAGGCTGGGAAGCTCAGGAAGGGATCTTCATTATCAGGTCTCAGTGATCTTTGCTCCCGTCCTCAGCTTCTGTGTTTGTACCTCAATCAAGGCTGGAACAGAACAGACGGACACGTACGACAGAGGAAAACCAAACTCCCTTCTCCAGCCATCACCAGGAGCGGCTCAGGACTGCTGGCAAGGCACAGAGCTGATCGACTGCGATTGCACCTCTGCTCGACGCGGGTCAGCTGGCTCACCGCACGCGTTCACACCGGCGGTCGCAGTAACGTCCCACCACCAAGGCTCCCCCAAGCCCAGAGAGCCCAGATCCACAGGCGGTCGGACAACGCTTCCCCAGAGAAATGCGCCTGCCAGCTACGCTGCCAAGCTATAGCGAGAGCAAATTTGAATAATAAAAGCTGGAATAAGACGACGCCTTGGAGAGAGCGTTGGTATAGCGCCTTCCCAAGCTTCAATTTAAAGCCTCGTTCCTGCAGCTAACGCAGCCGTGAGGGACATCAGCCTAATTTTTGTCAAGAGAACTTGTCAACGCTGCAGTATTTAAGACAGACGCTGAGGACTTGTTTTATCTCGCAGATAGATCATTGAGAAAGAAAATAGTTGTGCCACACTCAATTCACAGGAAAATAAATTGACGTTCTCCCCGGGCCTGGTCAGGGGACGCTGCTTTATAACACTGTGTGCAGCCTCGCATTTCACCAGTGCGCACGCTGCAGCTGAGATGGGATCCAAATCCACCACGGGGTGACGTGCTTTTGATGAGCACCCCGGGACACTGGGCCTGGTGTTTCCCTCCCACTGATATTTGGGAAGTCATTTGGCCCAAGTCCTGAAGGACTGGGTCCCTCTACTGACAGTGCTCACCAGCTGAGCCACCACCAGCGGACCACGATTTCAGGCCTGAAGGGAGAAAACTGGCAGTGGAGGTAGAGGATTGCCTTTGGTTCCACGGGGTTTTAAGCTGGAGGTCAAAATCAAAATTTCCTGGCCTGATTTTTAGAGCTGCTCCATGGGTGAGTCAGCAGAAAGCAACGAGAAGAGAGGCTGTACCCTGCACCTTCAGAAAAAAAAAGAGAGACATTTGCCTCATCTTGCTCCCATCACAACCCACTTTAAAGAATTAAAACGTTCTCGGGAGCCCGGGTGTGTTAACGCTGGCACGGCTCCGCGCTTCCCACGTGCCAGCCTCAGAGCTGCAACAACTCCAAGGCAGTAACGCCGGTGCTGTGGCAGAAAAGCTAGCCCCAGCCCCGCAGCTTCCTCACTGCAAGGCTGAAAATTCCTTTTTATTCGCAGCTGTCGCTCAGAAGCAGGAGCGGCGTAACCTTGGCTTCGGAACAGAAATCAGCATGCAGAGGGAGCCGGCGGGAGCGCAGCCCTGGGTGCGGACTCGCGGGCAGGAGGGCGGCTCTGCTCTGCTACGGATTCTGCGCTCGCAGAACTAAATCATTACGAGGGCCAGAAACGTCCCTCGGGAAGGAAATCCTCTCAAAGATAAATCAATAACTCGGGGTAATTTTAGCAGGCAGCCAGGAGAATTTACATTGCCAGGAAGCCTGAGAGCTCTGTCACACAGAGTCACAGCAGCAGCAAACGGCGCTGCGGCGGCCCCCGCACGAGAGCTCAGGCTCTGGGTGTTTATTGAACTCCACCGCGCTGGGACCTCCGCAGACCCAAAATGAAACGGCGTGGCAGGGATGTGGGACAGCAAAACTCCTCTGGGCCAAACCTACCTCCCCTGCCTGCGTCCCAGCTGCCCTCTTCCGCAGCCGTGGCAGTGCCGGCAAACGCTCCCCGGCCTTAGGGGGTAAGGGGCGTCCAAACGTGAAGCGTGAGCTGAAACAAGGACAGGAGCACCACGGCCACGGCCTTCACCCCCCTGGCTGGGGTTACGGCAGCGCCCAACTGCCAAACCGGCTGCAAAATAAGGGGAGACAGTGACACACTGCAGCGCATGCTGTGATTAATGAGACTGCAATTTACGTAATTATATTAATGCAAAGTGCACTTGGACCAATAAGTTCAAGGAAACGAATGACACTTTACAGCGCAGCTCAACACTGAGCAGTAACTCCAGTAACAAAAAAAAAAAAAAAAAAGAGGTCCCTAATTATTCAGTAGTTCTCCTCCCAGATTCTCAGGGTCAGCTCAGAGGAGAAGGTGGCCTGAATTATATTTTTGTTTCCAGAACACCAACAGAATCGCTAACGAAGTTCCAGCGGCAAGGTCGATGCCTGCCCGTAGTTACGCATGCCAGCCCCCGCCCGCTCCGGCAAACAGCCGCGTCGCTGCGCCCAGGAAGGTCTCAGGCTGCCCGCGGCCTCTGCAAGCGCCTTCGGAACGCCCGCGCGCTGCGCCGCTCCTCCACAGCAACGGCGCCAGGGCCTCTGCTGGCTTCTCCTCTGGTCCCCAGCATGGATGGACAAACTACAACAAATGAATTCCTTCGAAGCTGAAACTGGCCTCTGTGAAGCGCGGCATGTTTTACGTGTCTAGGAGTTGAACCTTACTGAAGATAAGCACAGACACAGGCTGGGTGGAGAGTGGATGGAGAGCAGCCCTGAGGAGAAGGACTTGGGAGTGCTGGTGGACAAGAAGCTCAACATGAGCCGGCAATGCGCCCTTGCAGCCCAGAAACCAACCGCATCCTGGGCTGCATCCCCAGCAGCGTGGGCAGCAGGTCGATGTCGAGGGAGGGGATTCTGCCCCTCTGCTCCACTCTGGTGAGACCCCACCTGCAGCACTGCGTCCAGCTCTGGAGCCCCCAACATCAGAAGGATGTGGAGCTGTTGGAGAGGGTCCAGAGGAGGCCACAAAGATGATCAGAGGGCTGGAGCACCTCTCCTGTGAGGACAGGCTGAGAGAGTTGGGGCTGTTCAGCCTGGAGAAGAGGAGGCTCCGGGGAGACCTTAGAGCGACCTCCCAGTGCCTAAAGGGGGCTGCAGGGAAGATGGGGAGAGGCTGTTCAGCAGGGCCTGTTGTGACAGGACAAAGGGTGATGGTTTTAAAACAGAGGGAGGCAGATTCAGATCAGACATCAGGAAAAAATTTTTTACACTGAGGGTGGTGGAGCAGTATCCCAGGTTGCCCAGAGAGGTGGTGGATGCCCCATCCCTGGAAACATTCCAGGCCAGGTTGGACGGGGCTCTGAGCAACCTGATCTGGTTGGAGATGTCCCTGCTCCTTGCA
>JAAGAY010132699.1:0-42074 GCA_011801015.1 Ardeotis arabs
TTTTTTTTTAGATTGCTTCCCCTAAATATGTGTTCAGTGAAGTGGAGTCAGCAGGCACAAAGGATTTCTCACCACAGATGATAAAAACCTGACCTGACAAATAGTCACTAAAACCAGTATCTTAAGGCCTTGTGCCAAGAAGAAGAGCTATCTTTTATAGTATCAGAATCTAATACAAGAAGAATGAATGTCAAGCTACTAAACCCAGTTTACATAAATCATCTTAAATAAGCAATAAAACATATAGGACAGGAAGTTTTATAGTGTTATTATGAAATGAATCATAAAAGTTTGGGGCCATCAGTTACCTGGGATGTGTTAATGACCTCAGAAAACATCCTGGATTGTCTTATTGGCCTTGCAGTATGAATATAATTTAAAAAAAAAAATCGATTAGCCTTCTGCTCTAGGAAATGATTCATGGTTAAAGTGCAGAGAAAATAGTAGATGAAAGCTACCAAACAGCTTTTTACTAGACACTTTAAACTGTGATGCTTTTGCCACTAATCCTCTGGGGTTTTTTTGAGGTTTGGGTTAGTTGTTGTGGATTTTTGGGGGGATTTTTGTGCTATGTTTTTTCTAGACCTGCAAATACACCATTTCCTGGGTATCCTCCCCCAGTCTCAACAAGGTTCCCTAGCCCACTTTCTCCCAGCTGGGAAATGACCCACCTTCACAGATGCTGACAACCAACAACTGTTTGCTCATATAAGTGGTGCAGGCAGCTTTTTGCAAAGTTTGTGGCACTTGGGGCTTGCTGGCTCACAGGAAATACACTGATTTAATGAAACAGATTTCTAAGACCTTACACAGGATAAGCTTAAAGCGACCGATAGGCTTAGCTACCATGCTGAATCAGGGCTAAGGCTCTGAAAATATTGTTTGAGATGGAATAATATGAGTATGGCTTGATGTTGCTGAGCTTAAAGCCCACACTGAAATTTAACCCTTCCAGCAATCACAGACTGGCTTCTTGTTTAAGAACACCTTTGCATGTCTTAATCACCAGGCAGGAGCTTCTGATTCTTAGGCTTTTATTAAAACAAAGAAGCCGCCAACTTCCACTCACTGCTGCTGCAGCCAATGGCCAGAGGTTCCTGCTTCTAATAAAAAGCTTTTCCTTCATATTTCTCCATAAAAATATTGGTTGCAAGAATGAGTTTCCTCACCTATCTAAGTCTTGAACAGACCACTTTGAGCAAAACAGAATTCCTTTTCTTTATAAAATAAGACCTCCAGTTGTACGTATTATCATTTCTATTGCTTTTCACGTTACAGGTACCTGTAACATCTTTACGTGTAGTGAAGAAAACAGAATTACCTGTAGTTAAGTCAGCTCAGTACTCTTAGAGACAAAAAGTACAGACTTGTAAGACGTTATTTCAGTTCATATGACATTGGCAGACATTAAAAGTTTGAGCAGAAAATTTCCATGTCAGGACTTTGCCTCAGGCTATATTTTTTTTTTTTTAATTTCAACAAAAAACACCCATTTTTTTCTTCTTCTGTTTCTCAAAATAAGGTTACAGTAAAACTGTTCAACCCTGATCCACACCTCTGCTTACTTCTATATTTGAAGGAAGGACTTTACATTTTGGTGGAAGTATCAGTTGGTAATTTTGTGTCAACCTATGGAAGATGCATATAAATTGAGGAAAACTGTGATTCTCAGAGGCTTTTAATTCACAGAAGTTGGTTTCTGCAGATATACTCCATACTGAGGAGGGAAGGGCTGAGCGTGACTTTCAGTCATCACAATATCAGGGCCCTTGCTAAGATTTAGTAGTAAAACTGGGAGGGAAAAAATGCCTCTCTTACAAGCTTGTTGACACCACCACCTTTTCCCTGCTCTTCTCAGTCATGTCCAACAACCCAGACAGGCAGAAGTGATGAGCAGCTTGTCCAGGACGTGAAAAGCTAGACCAGCAGTGTGGACCAGAGACATCTAGGTGGAGAAGTGACTGGCTAGGAAAAAACTGAACTGGAAGGGGAACTGAGACAGGGATGATGAGGGACTGAGAGGAAAATTACTTGAGAGCTGGGGGAAAGGCACGAAAGTTGAGCTGGATCAAAGGGAAAATGGAAGAGGACAGAAAAAAGAAGTAGAAGAGGCCATGCGTACTTACCTTGGGATAGAGAAACATGTTTAAAGCATTTTGGCAGTATTAAGTCAAGAACAGAAATTAGGAAATGTGAGAATGAAGGTTTTCAGTAACTCAGCTTCACAACCATAACATCCTATTAACACGAAGGATTGTATTTTCTCTGTAATGTTTATTGCTGGCAGTACATCTTCAGCCTAGTGAGGAAGTAGCCAGATATTCCTTTAAATTGAGCGTGGGAGAGAGCAGTTAAGTACCATCTTAACTGATACCAATGTTTGCACATCTGTACTAATCATAAAGGAGAGCTTTTCCAGTTATTTTTTGAAGGCATACGTATTTTGTGGGTTTGACTTTTTAATAAGAATAAAATTACATTATTTAGTGGAAAAACAATAAGCAGAGGGTTTGACAAAATTAGAATAATGTTAAAAGAAAAAAAAAGCAGAAATATACTAAGAAGATACAGTATCTATGTTGTAGTTCCATTACAGCTTTGGATTTATTGCTGTTTTTCTGCCCATAGATCTCTAATTAATTGCTATTATTTATAAAATCACCCTCACAAAAATGTAGAGTGAAGTTATAGTGATTTTGATAAAAACTAAAATAAGTTAGTCTGAGGAGGTCAAAAAGCTACCCATTCTGATTTGTAACAATCCTTTCCCTGCTGAAATGAAGGGGTGGTGCTGAGTTTGTCTGGGTTCTGTTCCCACCTCTGCCTTTGATATGCAGGGCTTGTCAGCAGGTATCTCAAGAAAAATTAGGAAAAAATTTCCAAATCTCATTTCCGTTTGTTGTATCATGAGCAAATGTTTGGGACATCCAAAATTGATGGCTGTTACTTGAACATATTTCATCCAAACTTTTCCATGCTCCAGTTCCCTCCTTTGTAAAATGGTTTTAATAATCCATGGCACATAGGCATAAGCTAATGTTTGGATTATATTGGGAGCCAGAAAAAAAAAAAAAGTTCTTTCTTTAAGCAGCTACCTTTCTAACACTTTGTTTCTTTTCTGTACACTGCAGGCTGTGAACCCATCCCTGTAAAGTACCTCCAGTGGAGCAATATAGAGTCTATTGTGGCTGTGGTCTTTTCCTGCCTGGGGATCCTGGTCACCATGTTTGTCACCCTTATCTTTGTGCTCTACAGGGACACCCCTGTTGTCAAATCCTCCAGTCGAGAGCTCTGCTACATTATCCTTGCTGGCATCTTTTTGGGTTACGTCTGCCCTTTCACCCTTATAGCTAAACCCACCACGACATCCTGCTACCTCCAGCGCCTTCTGGTGGGTCTCTCCTCTGCCATGTGCTATTCTGCCCTTGTGACCAAAACCAACCGCATTGCGCGCATCCTGGCAGGCAGCAAAAAGAAGATCTGTACCCGCAAGCCACGGTTCATGAGCGCATGGGCCCAAGTGGTCATTGCCTCCATCTTGATCAGTGTGCAGCTGACACTGGTGATCACACTGATCATCCTGGAGCCCCCGATGCCCATCCTTTCCTACCCCAGTATTAAGGAAGTTTACCTTATCTGCAACACCAGCAACCTAGGCGTCGTGGCACCTGTGGGCTACAATGGACTCCTCATCATGAGCTGCACATATTATGCCTTTAAGACTCGCAATGTGCCTGCCAATTTCAATGAGGCCAAGTACATTGCATTCACCATGTACACCACTTGTATCATCTGGCTGGCCTTTGTGCCTATCTATTTTGGGAGCAACTACAAGATCATCACCACTTGTTTTGCAGTGAGCCTGAGCGTGACAGTGGCACTGGGGTGCATGTTCACTCCTAAGATGTACATCATCATAGCCAAGCCTGAGAGGAACGTCCGCAGTGCCTTCACCACCTCAGATGTGGTGCGTATGCATGTCGGGGACGGCAAGGCACCTTGCAAGTCCAACACTTTCCTCAACATATTCCGGAGAAAGAAGCCAGGGGCCGGAAATCCAAAGTAAGTGGATTGACTGCAGGTACACATCTATCTGTATGTGTCCCTCTCTTTGCCATCCCCTCTTGGTTGACCATAGTCTGCTGAATAGCAAGGTATGTAACAGTTTTTCATCTCACATGTAGCAGAAAAGGTGGAAATGATACTTTAGATCTCAGCCTCAGATGGATATTGGCATGTTGCTTCTTATCTTCTCTCCTGCTCTAAAGGCAGCCCTGTACACAACCCCCTCTACCTCTGGGGCAGGTCAGGCAGTGGCAGAGTAACCAAGCTCCATTTGCAGCTTCTCCCATCTCTTAACGCATGTGATGGGGATCTCACGCCCCTACGTGCAGTTGTTCTGCATTATGTTCAAACTGAGGTGCTATTGCAGCCATTTGGGAAAGGGGACCAGAAATCTATGTCTGAGTGGTTGTAAATCACATGTACTTGTCTAAGGTCACTGGGATGTGTGTGTGAAAGCTGGAGACTGAACATTACTTTTTAAGGTAGTGTTTTGTGACAAGCCTCATGATTGTGATCGAAAAGCACCCTTCATGCTATCTCTATACTCAGTATTCAGAATTATGAGCAATGCTCTTAATCATCATTAGTGTAAACTTGTCCATGTTCTCAAACTCAGTGTTGGTGTGAAAGTTGCAGAAGTTAACTGATGGTGAAAATGAACTTGCATCCACATCTACTGAACCTGTTGTTTTCCTTGCTAATAATTGAAAGCAACCCAGCTGCAGCAGAGGGAGGGAGAGAACTGTTACTTCAAACAGCATCTCCCTGTGAGCAGCTGTCTGAACATTTGCATTCTTTATTATCTTATTGCATTTTAATCTTTAAAGAAGCACCATAGGGCTAGACATAAGCCTAGATTATTTTTGTCTAATTAAAAAAAAAAAGTCAAAATAATAAAGAACCAGTGAAGTCTACATTTCTGAGCTTCCTGATAGGATTACAGTTCAGTTAATTTCCAGCTCTTTGGGATCTGAAGGTTTCTCTGAGTCGCTCGAGTTTGTTTTGATTCAGTTTGCGCAAGAACTGTTTTCATCTGTCCTGGAGATGGAAGGGATAAGAATGGAGGTAACACAGTAGAAAACCCATGCTGTGATCAATTTTGGCTTTATGCTACTTCAATAATTTTTATTTTGTTTCCAGATAGGGGGTCGGAAGAGAAGGGAATGGAGACATAAGTAACCCAAATATACAGCTCAGTGTGCCATGGTGGCCACAATAAGACTGCCAGCTCCTGGGCTAAACAAAGAGGGAGCTGGGTCTGGGAGGCAGCCCTGGGATTCCCCCATACAGGGAGATAGCCAAAAATCTCTATAGCTCACAAGCCTGAATTCCATGCAAACAGAAAGATGGAGCTTGATCCACCTTTCTCTGAGTCTAGGGGAGTTGGATGGGGTTTTATATGTCTGTAACAAACTAGTGTGGTGTCTCTGCAGTGTAGTCTCTGGCTAATGCTATTGGTATCTTTAAGATGATGTCTGACAATAAAAAGGACTGTTGAGTATTTTAGATCATGAGAAATTCAGTAATTAATTCTTTGTTATGCTTACTGTTCTACTTTCACCAGAAAAAAAAAAATTGTTAAAAGATCCAAATGCAATATATTTAAAATACAGTTCATAATATGAGAAAATATTTCATCTTCTCCAGAAACTGAGCTTCCCCTTCAGTATTGTCATCTTAAAAAACCAACAGGGCTTACCTGACCTTTTTAGCAATTTGTTGTGTAATTTTAGTAAGATTTTCTTGACCTCTCTGTTGAGCCTGTGTGCGTTGTATGGAGCTAAAAAGCCCAACAGCGTTTTAAGGTGCTCTTCTAAACTAAAAGCTCAACACCTAGTTAATATGCTTTTTTGTCTCAGGTCAAGCCTCCAGATCTTTTACAGAGCAAAATCCCAACCTCTCACTTAAACCTCTTGTGCAGTTGCTGCTATGTTCTTCACTTAAACCAGCACAGATGCGGAGGCATGCTGGGCTTGCTGATGGAGAGGGACCCTGCACCTCCCTGTATGTTTTCATGAAGAACTGAAAGCAGCGTAGTATACAAACATGCAGCTTTGGAAATAAAGTCACAAGATAGCACAAAAAGTCATTTCAGGGCTTTGGAGGGTATTTTAGCTCCTAGCAGGGTCCATTGCAAAGCTTGTGAGAACATTGCGCTGACACAGATAAAGAAGCGTGAGGAAACCAAGAAGGAAAAAGTAGAATTTGCTGGAGCCTTTGAAGCATCTAGATAACTCAAATGTGTACTTAGGTCGTTCCTGAAACAGGACTTGAAACTACTGGATCATGCTTAATTAATGCACACAGGAATGTCCTCCAGGCTGAGTTTCAGTATTTTTTTTCATTTCCTATTAAAATCTGGGATTTATTTGCCAGTTTTTCAGTATTTCATATCCCTGAGTAGATCGGAGGGCTGCTTGATTCTGTAATTGTCCCTCCCTGTGGCCACATTTTTCTGTCTGTAAGTGGCCAGCAGTGTTTCACTCAAAAGTTTTCTTTTCCAGCTGTCTTACAACAACTTTCCATCCATTTTCTTGTTATCTCCTCTCTCTCTTCCTAGCTTTTTTTTTTCTCTTTCTGCTTTTCAATTTTCATCTCTCTTCTTGTTTGTACCAAACCTCTCCTCTGTTAATCCAATGAATTCCAATTCCTAAACAAAAAAGTGGCATCCATCTAAATTAAATCAGTGTGCAGATATAGGGTTAAATTGAGTTAGTTTTAAAAATGGAAACTTGTTTACATTTACCATGGGCAAGTCAAACTTATATAAGCCTTGATAAAGCACTCATGCAATGTTGTGCTGTCAGTTTAACTAGTAGCTTGGGGACTAGAGCAAGCCAAGCTACTCTTCCACTCTTCCTTTCTCCTTCCTAAAGCAGAGCAAAAGAATTAACCAAGAAAGTCTATTAACACAGGATCTATTAGTCAATTCAAAACCTTCAGTTACATCTGGTGCTGATACAGAGGTCAGAAAGTCCTCTTGAACGATGACTGTCCCAGCTGCATTACCAACAGAGTTTCAGTGAAAATAAATTGTTTAGCAACATTAGTCTTAAATAACCAAGCACACTGCCTTTACTGATCTCTTGCACTCTAAAGATGCTATGTGCAGTCATGAGGCTTTGAACTCTATCTTCCTTGGTTGAATTAAGCTATGAGTAATTACAGCCAGCACTATTTTAAACAGAGCTGGCTGGGAACTTTCCAGTGGAATATGTTTTCCATCAGAAAATTCTGGTCTCAAAATGTTTTGTAGAAATGGGCTTTCATGGTAGGGATCCTCTCTGGGTCAGAGGACTTTCTTTTTTTGCCCATGGAGTGATGAAGGCATTTGGAAAGTGTGAGGGAAATTTACCCCAACAGCCATTGGTTAAGGCACTCACTTAGGTTAAGAGCATCTCTCTCCGTTCCTAGGTGAACGCCCTATAACCGGACTATGCACTGTCCCAGGGCAAGTCTTCTCCTTTCCCTCTGTTCTTAACCAGCAATGTGTCCTGGAACAGACAAACAAAATCCTGATGCAAACCCTAGAGAAATACTTTGTATTATTCTGAGAGAGCTTGAATCTGGGTCTGAGAGATCCCTCGCGAGTGTCTTCACTACTAGCTACTGCCAGTCTCTCCCCCTTGTCAAATGAATATTTAAATATGTATGAAAAATGGAACAGCTCCATCAGGAGAGATGGAGAGAGAGTGATATCTGCTGCTTCTATTGAAGGTTTGTGGGGATATTTATTGTTAGAATTTGCTGCTTGATGACATTATGAGATCCTGGCTGTTACAGGATGATGACACAGCAGCATTTTTTTTTGAGAGCCTTTTTAATTTATTTTTTTTTTCCTAGCTGTGAGATTATAACTTTTGGATATGGATCATTAGTCTTGTTCTTGACCACAAATGTTACTTTGGTCTACAAGGGTCAATCAGCTTGAGGAGTAGCACCCCTGTGCAGTGCCTGTACGATTGCTTCCCTGTGGAGGCAGTGCTCCTTTCTGTACTACACGTAGGAAAAATAATCAGTGACACTGAGGATGCTCCAGCCACTGCTTCAGATAGACCCTATTCAATGTGTAGGAGGCTGAAGCCAGGCCTGCAGCCTGCAGGCCTGTTGTATGCCTTTTCCATAGTCCACATACACACTTCAAAGAGAGTTTGAGCCACACAGCAAGGCTCACCTCTTCTCCATGCTTATTGTGGGCTGCAGTGGCATGAGAAGGATCGGTGTTGTGGAGGGGACCACAGTGGATACATTTGTTGTGCATCTTTGGGTAATTAGCTCCAGATTTGGCAGTGATTCTTAGCTGCTGCCTCGGTCTTCACATATAAATTATTTTAAATTTATACTTGAGACCTCAGGTCTGGACATCATTTTAGTGCATTTTGAATCTGAGTAAGTAAGGATTTAGTTGTCAACATAGGTTGTGCAGTAAAATCTGAGTTGATAGGAAGGCCAACTAGCAAGACTCACTGAGAGGACAGGACTCCACATTAAATGCATAAACCACCTGCTTCCCCTCTTGTAATTTTTATATATTTGTATTCAATTATTTCTCCTCCAGCTGTCTGCTCTTAGAAATTAATGGTTGTTTCCAAACATGTACTTTATCTTTTTAGCAGATTTTGGCAGTCCATACCTCTAGGCTGCTCTCACAAGTATCCACTCTAAGCAGTGTCCAGGCAGTCACGTAGGCCAAGGATTTCTCAAAATGGCTTTATTTTATTCCAATAAAAAGTGTCGAGCAACCCAACATCCCTTAGTACCTTCTCCCTGCTTCCTTTAGACGAGCCTGTTCCTGTTCTTCATCCTCTCTCCCTTTGTACTGGGTCCCTATGTACAATTTTTTTTTAGCTGAGAATCAGGTTTCTCAGTTCTCCCTAGTAATATGTGTCTGTTCCCTTACCAAGGCTTAGGGAACCATCTGCTTTTTTTTCTCTTGGCCCGTTATAAAATTATCTCCAGGTAGTCTTAAATTACTCTTTCTCTTTAAAGTGACTTGCTGAGTTGCCACTTCATCTTGAACAAGCTGTGCTGACATGCCGTGTTTTTCTGGAACTCCTTTCACTTGGCGATTCACAGTCCACAAAGGCTTTTGGGCTCTTCAGCTCCTTCATTTTCAAAGACTCCCACAGACACAGGCAGTGAGGGGAATCTTAGCATAAGCACATCCAGAAGGCAGGACATTTTGTTTCACTGTTTTTTCATGGTGGTAGGAGGAGGCAAATGCACAGTGCAGGATGGCAAGAGTTGGAGCTTCCAGGAACAGAGAGTAAATGTTCAGCATGTTCAGTTGCAGTCATACAAATGCAGATCTTTTACAGCCTCTCACTCAATCCAACCTGAGTGTGTCGTCATAGGAAGAGATGCTCAGAGTATTCCCTACTCTCGCGTTACTACTCCATGCAGTCAATACACTACCTTTAAGCAGGGGGTTATAGAGGTAAGGAGTAGGGGGAGAGAAGTGGGAACAGATGACATAAAAATACGTTTAATGTAAGTAAAAAAAAAAAGGCTTTTGTCCTGACCTCTGCAGGCTAAAGTGAGTGAAATTGAACAAAAACAATCTCAACCTTGCACAGCTGCACAGGGAATATTTCACTCGGTCTAGTTGAAATGCATCAAAAGATCTGAAACAAGAAGATTTAATGAGAAGTGCAAGAGAGATTAATAACAAGTGGTCACCATTGTACCTTCTCCTATAAAAGAGAATATATTGTTAAACTCCTGCACTTCAGGACATGAGCCCAATCTGAGGAGTCTACAATATATTTAAGTATTTTCTTTGGTCCCAAATTGTGTTACCTAGCCTGCAGCATGTAAGAATTACCTTTAAATGCTTGTCGTACAGATTACTGTCTAGTGTAGTTTTATCTTCTTACAGCATTGCCAAACCAGCAGAGAGACAATTGCTGAATCTAACAGGAAATGGGAGGCTAGCTTGCTTTGCAATTTAGAAAATTGATGCAGTGGGCAAACTTCTCATGTCCTGTAGTAGTATTGCATACACAATAAGACAGCCCTTTATTTTTACCATTACAGACATTGGAAAATACAGAATTCCATGACACTTTCAAGAAGGCCCTTAAACCTGCTGAGCCTGCACAGCCATCCTGCTGCTGCTTACCCGAGAGGGGAAAGGCATATTATGGAAGAGAGCTTTGAAACAGTAGAAATGTTGCAAGGTCCTGCAAATGGGAAATAATACAAAGATTTTAAAAAAAAAAAAAAAGATACTGGGAAAATCACACGGGACAGGTTATGTTGTTTATTTAAATAGTTTCTTTCTCGTTGTATATCTGATCTCTCCATTACCCTAGCAATAAAATGTTGACATTCAAGCCCTGTTTTCAGTGCTGGCTCTGTAAAGCAGTGGCACCATGGGGTGCAAGGTGCAGCGCTGGTCCACAGCTGTGTGGTTCCCAGCTCCCCATCAGTCCACGGGACTCAGGAACCACAGGGCACTTGATTCACCCTTGCATCCCACTCAGGGCATATCATGGAGGATTGTGCTTCCTTCACAGTGTGGATGAAGATGTGGCAGTTCTGGCATGGGTCCCCAGTGCCACAGCTGTCATAGGGAAGGCAAGTGGCACCCTGGGCTGGCCCAACTCATCTCCCCATCACAGCTCTCCCTGTATTTCCCTAGCTTTTCTATGCAGTGTAGTCCTTCACCCTTTTCTGAGGTTGCAGTGCATTTTTGGGAAAGCATCTTGTGCACTCACAAGGATAGTTGAAGGTTTTAATGCCAAACACCTCTCTTTCAGCAGTTGGTAAGTTTTCTGGCTTTGCTGGGCTATTTACTGGGGTTAAACCATTAATGATTTTGTGGACATATAGCACTGTGACAGGTAACAGCTCTTACCTAGTTCTCCCATGTACATGATGTGAAATTCAAATAAAATTCAACAAACTCAGTCAAGCTGTTCAGTCCTTGTCAGTATATTGATTTAAGTGAATATTTAAAACTCCCAGAAGAGTTACATGTTTCCAAACGGAGTCTTACAACTGATATTAAAGAATTGGAAAGAAACACAAAATAAGGGAGTCTGAAATGTAATAATCCAATAGCAATCTCTTCTAGCCCTGCTGCACGGTTCTGCATTAATTTTGACCTATTAGATAATTAATTGCATCTAATATTGTCCTCTGTAGCCTTGAATTTGCATTTGCTTTAATAGATATGATGCAGTTCTGTCTTATGCACCAAAAAAGCACAAAATAGGCGATAAATAACTCTGAGGTGTCACTTCCACACTGATATTCTTTCTAGTTATTTAAATTAATACTAAAAATAATATTTATTTAAAAACCAGGCGTGATAAATGTGTATTCCAAATTATATACCAAATTGTGTATCTGCATATATATGTGCAAGATAACCAGTTCAGAGATAGAGAATTTACTTTTTCCTTCTAATGAGAAATAAGGGGTAAGGCACTGTAAGTCTTCCTTGCAAATTATCCCAGCTAAAGCCAGTCCCAGCACATGTATACTCAGTCACATGTTACTCTTAAGGCAAGCTGAGGAGAAGGAGCAGGAACAGATAGACAATATGACAGACAATATGACTGGGATGATTGTCATCAAGTACAAGCCAAGAGGTCTGGCAGTTGAGGCTTATTCCTCTGGGTTTCCTTCTATGACCCAACAGAAGCTGCCTGAGACTCCATTTAAGAGAAATAAATTAGAAAAGCAATGAGGTTCTGCAGTGACCTCCTGGTAAGAGCAGTGGGGATAAACCCCCCTCAGACAAAACCCAGGTTATATTGAACTAGTTTACAAGGCACAATACCTGCGCCCTGGGCTCCCATCCAAACTTCTGCTTCTTTGTCACCAGTCAGAGCCACATTTTATTTGGCTGTTCCCTTTAGATGAAAGGGCTGTTGTGTAAGATTTTACGTAATTTCCTCCCTTTCTCTGAAGTTCCCAGTCCAGGACAGTTTTCCCACTTTCTTTTCATGGATATTCACAACTGTGTTCTCCCAGGGGATTTTGAGAGGATGTAAGCCCAAGGAATGATCTCTGAGCACAGGCTGGTTCTCACCAACGGACTCCCGGAGAACTTCACTTTACAGCTCCTTCTCTTGTTTTGCTGTTGTCAAGATGCTGAATAATAAAAATGTTGTTTTATTTACGGGCACTGCTTTAGCACCGGGCAGCTTTGTATAACGTATCTCAGTACTTAAAGACAATAACGCATAGACAGACAATCACAGCAGAGGGGAGCTTTGCAGTTCCATACCACAATCTCTTCTTCTCGCCTGAAGGGAAGCAGAGGCAGTACTACAGAAATCCTGGGAAAGACTGGTATCTTTCTTGGCATAAAACACAGGAATAAGGACACCACTTTTAATTTAATTTCTTGCTTGACTGGATGACTTATTACATTTCCTTGTATTTTTGTATTTGTATATATTATTTATTGCATTTTTTATTCTGAAATGTAGTCATAACAATCCAGTTAGGATGTTACAGAAATACACCAACTCAACAGTGAATGATACAAAATATTGCATTCATGTGTAGGTATAAGCAAGCGATATTTATCTTCTTAGCAGATAATCTTATGTTGTTTTGGTTAGAATTCTCTCTGTGAGAAAAATAAGGAAGAAATCCTCTCCTTTTAAGAGTGTCAGGTAAATAAATAAGTTTGAAGGTTTCATCCAGATAAGCACCTAAAATCCTGGATGTTTCCCTATATTACATATAGAAATCAGACTCCAATTCTCATAAGCACATACTTAGGGAAAAAAGACCATCAATCCATGTTCAGGTGGTCTGAAATATAATTTAAAAATGCGTAACAGTGATTTATTTATTTAATTCAGCATTTTAAAATGGAAATGGAACAAAGAACTAAAATACAAGTCTCCTAGAGACTACTTGATTTTTTAAAGTCAATAATGCATTTTACCTCCTTCCTATCCTCAAAGGTGTGATGTTTCAGCCCTGTGCCTCAGTTATTCACCTCCCCTCAGCAAAAGCAAACAGAGCTGTGACATTTCACAAACACATGATAATTTGTGTCCAAATACTTGCTAGAATAAACACACAGGATATTCTGCAAGTGTTTATTCTGCAGGGATCTCTGAGCCACCTTGTGATTTCATACATCTTTGACCTAATTTAGAGGTGAACAAAAATTTGGGTACTGAAGGGTATCATGTGGATCTCTGATCTTCTCTGTATGAGGATAAGGCTATAAAACAGCACAAGCACTATACACATCCCTATACGGGTGACAGAGGTCTTTGTTTTTTTCCTCAAATTAAGATCTAGTCTGAAAAATATTCTTGATTCATCCCAGCAATTCAGTGCAAAGTTACTAATGTGAAATGCAGAGGTACTGCTAATTTATTTAATCCTTTTTCATGCTTAGGGACACCTAAGAAGAAGACAGCACTCGTGGATGTCACATCTTTCACTGATGTGAAAGGTGCTTTGCATTCTGGCTTGTCCACTGAGCTTATCCATGCCTGTAATGAGTGCTCCCTCTTGTTGAGGGATGCCTCACAAAGCAAAACACTGCAAGACAAAATGCAGACTCTGCAAACACATGCTGACAGAGCACCTGATTTTTAGCAAGACTCTGTAATTCACAGGTGAACTACACCCCCAGAGAGAGAAGATGGTCCTTCTCTGCTAAGGGACTGTAGGCATATATGGTTTTCCATCCTGTTAGAAATTAAATTGTCTGAGCAGGGTTTTATCCTGATTATACAGTGTTAGTCTCAGTCCAGTATTGCTCTGCGTTTCATTAGAGAAATATCTTTGAAGCCCTTGATGGATGACACTAGCACATACGTTTTGTTTGCCGTGGGAAGAGACCTGCACATTGCTTTGTCACTTGGTCAGTAATGTGTTTCAAAACAAATTTGACAGAATGATGCCTGCTGTCACCAAGGCACAAAGACCCTACTATCCTGATGTATATCATCACTGTAATTTGGGAATGCTCTCCACATCTCTTCCCTATCCCAAGGAAGGGTTTGAAAAAAAATTATCAGTAGCAATAGCTCAGGTTAGCTCCCCCCACCACTTTTTCTGCTCCTAGAGCTGGGAGTACTTTTGACAATGGGAGTTTTACTAATTTGTAAACAAAAGTCAAGCAGTTTCAGCTGATATTTGCCTCAATAGCATGGGCTACTGCCAATTGCACTAGCCTTAGGCAACCTGCACAACTTTGTGCCGTACCAGCATCGCCAGCTGAGTTCCAGCCACTACAGGGACAGAAGACAGCACACTAGCCAGGCACCTGCAGAAGCCCATGTTTCTTAAAATACTCCCAAATTCAGACACATTCATTTATAAACACTGGGTCTACCTCTCACAACATTTAGTGCCATCCTGGTTTTTCCATTCTTCACATTACTTTTGTAGAACACAGAAGAAGATGCAAAGAGTGGTGCTGGACACAATATGTGGCAAAGCAGAGGCTAACTTCTGGTACACTGCTCAGTCCAAAATCGGGATGTAGTCTTTGCTAAATGCCTGTCCCCACAGATGTTTGTAATGGAGCAACTTTCCTTCTTCTCTTTATTTTTGTCTATGGTGATTTAAGAATTTGTAAAGGAAAGAGTGAAGAATTTCAAAATCTCCATCTTTGCTTCCTACTTGACTTTGGGTTTTTTTAGCTGGTGTGGTTTGATGCTTTTTTTCCTTGGTCTTCTGATACTGTTTTCCCTCTGTCCCAAACACCTCAAGAACCATTCACACCCAGGGCAGAGATCTGACCACATTCTCCTCTGTGCCCCAAGGACTCTGAATGGGCAAAATCAGTATTGCCAGATCTTTCTTTGGGGTTTCCAGACCCAGATCTGAAATTCTATAGAACAGACTATGACAGATTTAATGTCCACACAGAAGGCATCCACCGGCAAAGAGTCACTAATAAGCAGGACCAACAACAGAAGTTATGTTCTCTGCTCTGCCAAAGGGCTCTAAGAAACCATTTTAAGTGTGGGTTGGAAAGGAAAGTATATTGTACTAATAGAACATCTGCCTCCACATTAAAGTTGTTAAAGACTATTTAATTTTGAAATAACAAGTCAGCTAATTCTTCAGAGCATATATGTGCTCTGGCATTCAGCCTCCCCACCTGACAAGCACAGGTTAAAAGGCATTATCCCTGTAAACAGCAAACAATTGTGCAGGCTAGAAGCAATCACACAATTTGTCACTTTAAAGCCCACTTGAAAACTAAAAGCTCCAGGTTTATTATTACTGAATTATAAACAAATTACCATTTCTAGCTTACTGCTTCAGTTATCTCTTCTTAAGCTGTTTCCCCTTCTCTGCTCTGCGGTTCTTCTTTTGTGGCATGCAGGATGTGGTTTTCTTCCATGCTGTAAAATTAACCTTACAGAGAGTAAAAAAAGAAAAGTGAATTATTGTCTGCTGGATTGTCCTTGAGCCAGATCTCAAGGTCAGATAAACATTAATGTCAGCACCAGAGAAGGTGTCCCTGCTGGTTTGGGAAATGGGTGAGAGTTGTCCCTTTCAGCAGCAACTCATTAGATTAGCTCAGCTGCGTTGCAGCACCACAGCCGCAGATGTCAAAGCTGATCTTAAACTCTAGCAAAACAAGTGTCCCCGATCTGATTCTAGCAGCTTCTCACTAGTAGGTGGTTTGCTGGTGTTTGCAGTTTCAGTCTGATCAGTCCCAGGTACCCCCAGAGAATCACAGGCTCAGTTTAAATGCCCATCTGCAAGCCACCTTCTAGCTAGTAGATCCTCCTCCTCTTTACCCAGGACTATTCATCTTTTCTCATCCTTAGTGTGTTAAAGCTAGGAGTGTCTGCTTTTGTTGCTTTCTTACTTAAAGCTCTTGTTAGTCTTCCTCGATTTCAATCTAGAAGGAGGTAGATTTAAACTAGATATAAGGAAAAAATTTTTTACACTGAAGGTGGTGGAACACTGGCACAGGTTGCCCAGAGAGGTAGTGGATGCCCCATCCCTGGAAATGTTCACGGCCAGGTTGGATGGGGCTCTGAGCAACCTGATCTGGTTGGAGATGTCCCTGCTTCTTGCAGGGGGGTTGGACTAGATGGCCTTTAAAGATCCCTTCCAACCCTAACCATTCTATGATTCTATGATTTTACTTCTATGGAAAATGTTTTTTTATGTTCTCTTCTGGCCATTTCTTTTCATGGCACAAGCTAGAGCATTTCAGATGGTTCAGTTCAGCCTGTTTGGCTAACTTAGAAGCCTTGCATTCCCAGGTCAAGGATTGTCTGGAAACTGGGACTTACTCCACATTCCTCAATTTTCTTTCATCCCAAAGTCCCCTAGATGAACCAACTAACCAGAAAGTCAGCAGCCAAATACCCAAAAAAACCAACAAACCAACCAAAAAAAAAAGCAAATCTCAGAGTCTGTGTAAGCCCCCACAGAGTGATTATCTACCTTGAGCAGACTGACAAGGACTGACAAAGAGCTACGCTTGAAAGCATAACCACGGCAACACAGACACTGCAAAAAAATGCCCAGCAAGCAGATTAAGTGTGTGGGTGGCGTTAACCCCTCTGAGCCAAGCTGTGGGCTGCGAGGGCTGGGCCAGCTGGTGCTAACGCTCACTGCCACCGGCTCTCGTGACCCAGGTCGCTGGTCAATGCCCTGAGCTCACAGACGCAACCCAGCAGCTCCACAAGGGTCATCAGGGGCTCGCATGTGCACAACGTGGACTCACGGGAGTGTACTGGGAGCTCACATTGGGGTGTAGCGGGGGCTCGTGTGTGTGGGCAGTAGAAGCGCACGTGCCTGGGCACTACAGGCTCCTATGGGGTACAAAATGTGGCCCCAGGCAAATCTGTGCTGCCCAGTCAGTGAGCAGTCCTTCCTCCTTTACATTCTCATATCCTCTGAAACGTAAGGCTATATGCATTTCTTAATCCTCAGGGTTATATAAATTATCTCAAAAATCTCCCCACCACCATCCAGGACAGCCGAGAGATTTGCCTGCGGCTACTTTGGGCTATCATAGCCTGTAAATCCACAAATGCTTTAAGCCGTCCTAAGCCAGAAATGACACCCAAAGCCTTCCTTTACCCCACGCTGTCCCTTCACTTACGCAGCGACAAGAGCCATGCTGTGAACTGGAGCGGGTAATATTTTTTTTTCCCTTTCTTTTTCTGGCTTAGCTGTGACCCAGATTAGTTGTCCCTGTCATTCCCTGCCAGTTGATTGAGCAATTGCACCAAGGGCTGCACTGGGGCACAGGAGTGGGTGGAGCAGCAGGAGGGAGCAGCTGGGGAGGACCGGAGCAATTGCACCTCTGGGTGCACAGCTGGCTCCGGTTGGCCCCGGGTGACCTGAAGTGCAGCCTTAGCTCTGTCTGCACTGTGCAGTTCAGTGCTGGGTCTTTCTGGGCATCCTGCTGGGACTGTGTTCTCCTTAGTAACTGTGACCTTTCTGTCCTCTTCGGCAGATGCTCACACCTCGACAGAGAGGGTGTGCTGTGAAATCCCTCCTGCTCCTCAGTCCTCCACGGGTGATAATTATGTGTGTGCCTCACTCTGCCTGGCAAGGGTGAATGACCCTATAACCTCCCTCCTACTTGCAGTGCTCTTTGCTCCACAGCTCTTAATGATTTCCTCCTCTCCAAAAACTGCCACTGCACCATTGATTAGCATAATTAAGTTAAAACTCAGAACCATTATTTCCAAGCATCACTTAGCTTGGAATTCAACATTTGTGTTTTTAAAATGAGCATGTACTGAAAACCTGCCCATCTTTCCAACTTCATCTATTGGCTTAATGATTCTGGCAGAAATCTCCTAGCAGATCCTGGCTCATACAAAAGGTATTGAAAATACCTTTCCTACAGGAAAAGGACATGGCCTTGCTTCTTTTTATGTAGATATCGTTTGATCCAGCCATGACAACCATACGTAAAACCTGACCTTTCAAGGACACACAGATGAGAAGATGGAGATGCTTCTGCCTAGGAAGGCAAAAGGATTTAGGATGAGCGTTTAGTTGAGCGCTTTACTGATCGGGTTCTACATACAAAGTGTGCTTACCTCCCCAGTCAACTTTTGGACTGCTAGAGGGTTGAGATGAAAAGCAGGCTAGAAAGTTGGTGGTGCTGCTGAGCTGTCCCTTGGGAATGCCGAGGGCAGTCAGCCTGAATGCTGGAGCAGGACTGACTCTAGGATGTGATGGCAGTGTGCACAGGGCTTCTCCTTTCTTGTATAAAGCTAGATGTTCTACATAAGTTCTTAAAAACTAGAGGATGATTCAGAGCTATCACTGTAAGTATCAGCATGATGCCATCACAACTTCTCTTGAATTTCCTCCCCACCTTGCTTTCTTCCTGATGTTATTGATGGCCAGTTGTTTCAGATCAGATTGTATAAAACCTAGGGCTGTGCTTTTCTGCGTGTTTTTGACTGTGGGGAATGTGAAAGCTTTTCTTACAGCTTGGACAACATCTAGTGTGGAGGACCTCTGACCGGGGCTTCAGATGATAGGTAACACAGCATCCTGCGCTTCAGTTATCTTGGATGCCAGACTCATTCAATTTGTGTCTGTTTGGGGAGTCTGGTGGAGCAGAGAGAGTAATTCCAGAGTAGAGAGTGAATGTTTCTAGTTTCATAGCTGTTCAGATCTAAAGCATTACAGATAGCAATTTACACTTTCCTACAATCCTGACACAGCTGTTTGCCTCGTGGGATGATTCATTTACACTTAAGAGAAAAAATAGTGGCAAGAGTGACTCTTCCCTCAGATCCTTTATATTCCTCACTGCAGATTTCAACAAGACTGTTACCTACTCTGTTCTGAACAACTGGCTAGAAGCACTTTTCTGCTCCAAAGAACATAAAGTAAAGCAATTAATGCACTTCTTTCAGCAACCCTCTGCACTGCCACCCTGCTTCCTCTGCTAGACTCCCTGTTACAGCACCCAGGCGTTCATTAGGAAGCAGTTCAGGCACTTTCATGATGGTATGCCAACTCCTTGTTCAAATGCACACAAGATATATCCTGCCTCTGGGCTCAAGATACAAATAAACACTCAGCAGGAATTACCCTTGAGAAGACTGCCCCAAAAATGACTCATTAATCCTCATACTGTAACGATGCACAGGCTACTTAAATTTTTGGTAACCAGAGAAATTGATGTGAAGTGCCATCACTGCTTTCAAGACAGGGAGAAAGAAGAGGGGATACGTTGTCATAATTAAAAATAGAAGAAAAAAAGAGCGATACAGCGGCCTGGACGCTAATTCTGAATCAGGGTTCTGTCATATTAGCACACACTACTAGTAAGACAAAGCAAGCCTAGAAGGATACTTCAAATTGAATGCTGCAAAAGCATTTATTATTATTTAGACAGTTGACAATTATTTGATAATTGCAACATAATTCACTGAAGTATAATCAACACATGCACTACATTTCCCATAACACTATAAATCTAAATTTCACTATAAATCCAAATCCAAATTCTACTGAAGCATGAACCTTGAGATTTAGAGCTGATTTCTGTAATATATATGCTATATATCACCGTATGGAGATCCCCCTTGACCTTGACCAAAAGGCAGACCACTGCTTTGATGGAGCTCGGCAGCATTTTAGCAACAGCCTCCCACAGAATTCAAACCTGATGAGGCATTTGGGGGCTGCAAACTCTATTACATATAATATCTGTGTTTGATTTTGGCTGAGCAGCACAACTGCAGCCACAGTAAGAAAAGAGTTCACTGTATTTTGAACATGTTAGGAAGCATTTTGGGCTGCCTGAGGAAGCAGGCTTCTTTCTTCCTTCACACAGGAGGATTTCTTAACAAGACCTACACGTGCCCAAAGCTTGGAGAGCAAAATGCTCTGAACTCACTCTGGGGATATATCTGAATAAGAAGAAATGCAACCAAGTAAGCCAGAAGCAACAGCAAACTGCAGTAGCTGGGGGACAATGATATCTGGCCAAGCCTGTTGATTCAGAAAGACCCAAGTCCCAAGCAGTGCTCTGGAACAAAAGTCCTCCACCTTTTCCAGGGTCCCTGCGCAAGGCTCTCCATAGTTGTGTGCCCTTTCGTGTGTGCAGCACTGAGCGTGTGTGAAATACCTTTAGGACTGCATTTTTCTCTCGGATAATCAGCTGCATGTTGCTACTTGTTTTGTAAAATTAGTTCCTGTGACTCAATAAACTACTAATTTCTGACTTTTAACAAAGCAAGCATAGAAAGTAAAAAGCTCTTACTCTGTCAATAGATGAAGAAAACTGGAAGTCTGTAGAAATGTTGGATATTCTGTTTAATCAGAAGCTTAATAATCTCCGTAACTTTAATAGGGTATAGGAGAAAGCATGGTAGCCAAGTTCCTAATTAGAATAGCCTTTAAACTGTCAAATCTCAGAGATCTCATTACACCTGGTAAGGAATTTAATTATTCTAGAGACTTCAAAGTGAGTAGGTTTACGAAATTGCTCAGCAGTATGTCTTATTTGTGTTTTATTCATAATAGTTCAGAAGTCATCTCAAGGCATCTACCTCTCCAAAATGGGTATGCATGTATTCTGTGTACATCACGCTGTGCTCCCATGCTTTAGTATGTGGTGAGAAGAATGGCTTGTTTGGCTCATGAGCAGCTGTACTGAGTACGTAGTACATGCACATACCATCCACGAACCTGTTGTTTTGAGGTAAACAGAAGTTTGGCAAGCATGCACTATGATTGTTTGTTTAATGAGGAGAAATGCTAAATTTTGATTTGCATTTTATTTGCAATACAATGACAACTTTTTTTTTTTTCAGAAATTCATTGATACATTCCATGGGCAAAAATACCTGAGATTTTTTGTCAAAGCACGCGCGTGTGTATATATTTTTATTGATACTGGGGAAGACAAATGAGAGTTTGCATCCACTTGCTAGAGTAAGGGAGAGGAGAAAAATGAAGCAGAAATTATATTAATGGTCAAAACTGCCCTCTGCAATCCCTTTTGGAATTACCATTGCAGATAAAGTGTCTAGGAGACTCTTCATTTTGTCCCTACCTCAAAAAGGCCAACATTTTCATGTAAAAAAGAAGCACATACAGTGAAATGACATATAATCAAAGCTAGTGACTATTCAGCTAAAATTAAAAAGTAAAAGAAAGGAAAAATTTAGAAAAGTAGATGATGGGAATAACAGGCACAGAGAAAAAGCAGAAGCTGAGTATATATTAAAAACTCCACCAACAAAAACTTTTGGTGATGCTTTTGTAAATAAGATGTGAAAGGCAGATGCTCCTTTTTCATCATTTCACCCTGCTTTCAGAATACCAGGGGAGAAGTCCCACTGACAGCTAAATGCACAGCAGCCCTTGCCATCTGGCATGTAAAATGCATCAGGGCTCAGCAGAGGAAGCAGGGACAAACACCACGAGAACCTATTTTAAACAATACCGTGCTGGAGCCAAGGCAAAACCCGTGTGTGAGTCGAGGTAACTGGCCCGATGAACGAGAGGAGGAAAAATGGGAAAGCCCACAGTGACCCTTAGGCGTAGGTCAGGGACAGGCACCCTATTGAGTGGTATAGCCACCATGTGTGCACATGTGTATAACCACTCACTGGGTGTCTTTTTCTTTTCAATCTTCAGGAAGAGGCAGCCAGAGTTCTCGCCCACCAGCCAGTGTCCGTCGGCACATGTGCAGCTTTGAAAAATCCCACACTGCAGTGAATGTGTAAGAGAAGCTGCATGACAAAGAGTGGTTTTACCCCTTGCTTTCTCTTTCTCATTGGTTTATCATGTCTAATGATGGGACAAATGTGGTGCATGCCATTAAAGATGGGAAATTTGCTTACGTCCCCTGTTTCACACAATGCCTTAATCTAATTGTCCAGATGTGATGAAAAGGACACTGAATAATTTTTTTTGCAGCTTTTACTTTTTCTTTTTCCAAGTCTTCAATTTTATTTGTAAATGCCTACAACTTTGCAAATACATCTTTTTTTTTTTGTACTAATTTTATCTTCTTTTTCCATTTCGCCAACTTTTTTTTTCTTTTTTACAGTTTTGCATGGAGATGACATTATCCTGCGTGCTTTAAACAACAATCTAGTGGCTGTCTCACAGCAAGACACTTTTGCTGTGCACAGCTTCTGCTAACTGCGCTTGTTAGCAAACTGCTGCTGCAGAGCCAGCAGAGGGAACACAGAAAACACTGGTTCGGTGGGATTCGCAGAACAGGGAAATCTTGAGCAGGCACATGTAAATAAAACTGGCAGAATCCGCCCTAGGAACAAACAGTTGCCCTAAAATATCTTTAAACAATAGCAGAGAAATTTTTCCTGCTATAATTTCTGAAAGATGTTTAGATTCTGCATATTCTGCATTGAGGGAACAATAGCAAAGTTCAGCTCTTCAGAAACAAAGAGTGCAAATCCTGCCCTGTCAGAGCAAACACAAACCCGGTGCAGAAAACATGCTAGCTGTTGCAGAAACAGAAAGGCCTTGCCTCATTTCTCCCAGGACAGATTTGTGCTCATTTCCATCTGATAAACTGCAGATGTGAAACAGTCCTGCTCCCTGCCCCAGGGAAGGTTGTGCAGTGACTAGGTGGAAAGCTGCCTGTGATCCACTGACGCAGCATTTTGAGCAGCGTCGTCTCCGTACGGCCAAAGATGCTGTTCAGCTCCGCTAATCTGCCACGAAGTTTCTGGTGCTGTGTATGTATTTGTGGACAGGTAGCAATGATGTTAATTCAATCAAATCTTCCCCTCTGATTTGTACATCAGAAGAAATACATGTGAAGCAGCAGTGACAGTTTTACAGGGTCTGTGCAGCAATCAGATTTGCCAGCCTGAACAGCAAAATTTACAGCACCAGTGTAAGGAGCAGTACAAACATTTTGTTATTAGTTTCCAGTCTGACAACAATGTGCCCTTCTTTTCTGATGTGGAACAAGTGCTGCAGATTCCCAGGGCACAGATCACCAATTGTCTGTCTGGAAAGACTGATGATGAAATGGGAGTCCAGCACAGGCCTACCAGTAGAAGGCAAAGAAAGGCAAATGCAACAACAGATTATATTCAAACAGCATGGGCACAGGCTGTGAAATTCCTGAGCACAGGGAAAGCTGAACGTCCTGTTTTTTGCATGACAACATTTGGGATTTTTTTTTTCAGTTTGGAAAAAAAAAAATCCTCATTCACACGCACTTCTGAGAAATGCCTCTGCTGGGACTCCAACCAGTCAATGGGACTTCAAATGCTTGTGGCAGCTGCACAGATAAGAAAGACTTCAAAAAGCAGTGGAGCTTTTCAGACCTGCTGAGCATGAAGCTTGCTATTTCGGCTTCTCCCTCCATCCCTACCCCTTAGACTTCCCTCTCCCTCCAGCCAGGGCCAATGCTTTCAGAGGCCTGGCAGTGCTGCTCTGTGGACAGGGGAAGGGCATGTCCTCCCGCAGTGATGGACTGCTTGAGCTTCCTGTGGCCTCCCAGCCCAGGCTGAGCGGTACGCGTCCGTCTGTCACATCACCAGATGCCCATTACCGCAGCCTGACCTCATGCCTGCATCTCAGTCACCAGGACTGCAGCAGTTTGCCAGTCTGGATTTTCCTGAGGAAGCCTTGCTTTGCTACCCCAAGATGCTAGAAATCACCACGGGGCCTATGGTTTCCCTCACCTTCCAGTTACAAGCAAATAGATGTAGGGACTTGAAACTCTCTTGTGTTTTGATGTACACAATACTTAGCATTGGTTATTGTGTTAACGTTGATCTCCATTCCTTGTATGATCCTGGAGATGGCCAGAAATGCAGAATCATGAAAATGTAGAATAATAAAAAATTATTATCCTATTAAAAAACTCAGATACATCAGCTTTGAATTTCAGGGCTCTTTTCTTCTGAAACTGCACATTTGTTACCATGGAAACTTTCAGATACACCCAGAAAACCCGCAGGCTCTAGCTGCTTTATCTACTGCAGCGCATTAGGGCGAGCTGTATATTGCAAATGAGGGGCCTCATGACTGAGCTTCCTGTGGCAACTTGGTGAAGTTTGCACTCAAAATGCTGGCATGTTAAGGCAAGTCTGATGACTCTTCGAGCACTGGTTAAACTGTTGGGAGTCTATTTGATTCTCAAATATACCGGAGAATCTGACAAGTTATAGTGAGAGAAAGAACTCATTGACTTTAGATTGGATATTAGAAAAAAATTTTTTACAATGCGAGTTGTAGAACACTGGCACAGGTTGCCCAGAGAGGTGGTGGATGCCCCATCCCTGGAAATGTTCAAGGCCAGGCTGGATGAGGCTCTGAGCAACCTGATCTGGTTGGAGATGTCCCTGCTTCTTGCAGGGGGGTTGGCCTAGATGACCTTTGAAGGTCCCTTCCAACCCTAACCATTCTATGATTCTATGATTCTATGACTGCTACCTTTGCAAGGGCTGCATGCTTTTTAGCAGCAAATATCCAGAGCAACAGGCTTTTACCAGTTCATTAGGAACTTATTCCTGCTCTGATACAGCTATTGATTAGGAAATATTCTGGATTTTCAGTATAACTTTTCCCTTTTGAAATTTCATCTTGGGCTCTTAGTTGTGCATCTATATGCTGTGTCAAATATCTTCCAGCCTCAGTGTTAATGCCTTTCAGATATGTGAAGTCTGTTACTGGGTTGTTGCATCAATCCGAATGCATTCAGCTATTTCAACTTTCTCTCATGCACTCTCTTCTCTGTACCCAATGGTTTTTTTTCTTGCTGTTCTGTATACAGCTTCCAGATTGTCAATATCTTCTAGCAAAAAACATTGTGCCCCAAATCATTTTCCATCAGAACCACAGAGGATTACAGAAAGCAAGGACAAACCTCCAACCATCTTAATCACTATTAAGCTGCATTCATAGGAAAGACCTCCTAATCTCTGTACCATGGTGTGGTGCCTTTGAGTGGGGAGTACAGAATTCATGGTCTATTTTTTGTGGCTTTATTATATGCAAAATTCATTAATTATTGTTTCTTATTCAACAGCAGCTGAAGACCTTTTTCCATGGTATTTCTTTTGATGCAGTGTTTTTTGAAGGTTGTTGATCTTCATAGCCTTCCAGCCCTGCACGCTATTTTGTCTTAGTTGCACCCACCTATACTTGTCCTAAATTAATTTATTTCTATCATTTTCTTCCCATGTTCCTAAGGTCCTTTCCAGGTCCCTTTGCTCAACACATTGCGATTTTCAGTTTTCAGGTTCTATTAGCTGTGCTCCTTTTTGAGCTTGTCTGAATAAATGTTTCAGTTCAGGTATCATAGTTGGCTGCACTGTCATAAACACTTATTTGAATGTGAAGCATGAGACACACCTTCAAATAACACAAATGCGTTTCTCCATTGATATCAGAGGATCCATGATGATTTACATCATGCTTCTTCCATGCACTACCTTTAAAATACTTAAAACAAATTACAAAGATGATCCAACAGGATGTATTCATTCTGCATATTTGGTGGGTTTTACTTACTAATGACAACAAAATAAACAGATTCAAAATTTTTTCAGTAGTAAAAGCACTTTATAATTTCACTTTGATTTGCAGGTTTCTGATCTTCATTTCTTGAACACTGGAAGAATTTGCCTGCTATTTGGGACAAATGTTTTATAATGCTGAACTTTGTATTATTTATTAGAATTAAGTTGTTTTTTTCCAAGCAACACATTAGCAGCTATTTGATTTTTTTTTTTCAAAATGCTTAATGAATTACAAGCCACAACACTGCTTTGCAATTTTGAGGACACTTTCATAATGCCAAAGCCAACAGATCACAAGCAGTTTGCAAACTCTGCAAATATATTTCTCCAAATTATTTGTAGTAACTTATTTTTAATCAGTTTGGTATAACACTGGTGAAACAAAAGTTTCTTCACTAATAATAAGGTGCATGACTGAAATGTGACATAGCTTCTATATTTCAGAGGAGGCTAAAAATTAATACTAGTTACTCTAATTAATAGTCATCCCTTTATACACATTATCAGTGTAATATTCTCATAAGTTTGTTGAGCTAGGTAAGTAAGATCTGTGATACATGCTAAAGTTGTTGGACTTCAACTACATTGAAGCCTTGCAGTGAGAATCTCTCTTGCCCCCCTGAATTTAAATGCCCCTGTATTAAAATGCCTATGTACATATACATAATTGTTAAGTCCCAAAGAGAATAAATCTATTTATTTAGGGATATTTGGCTATATCTCAACTGCTGGATTTGAAAGTACTTCCTTGCCTCTGGGAGCAGGCATGAGCCTAGCAGCATCCCAGTTCAATGGTAGCACGAGCATAAAGTGTGTGACCCCATTCCTGGCTCCTGCTTTCTCCATCTGGGTGACCAGGGCATAGAGGCAGGGGGGCTGGCACCTTCTGGTCCTGCCCCAAGGATCTGACCCCAGCCTGGGGACCCTGTGGATGGAAACCAGGGTCACATCACAGGGTACTCAGGCTAGACATAGCTACTGCATCCATGTTATAGACTGTATAACATTAACATTTCAATTTTTAAAAGAAAAAAAATAAGCCAAAAATCAGTTATCAATAGGGTTGATGTATATTAGAAAGCCTATGTGTAGCTCAGATCAAAGTAATATTTAACTTTTGCAGCAGAGTGACTAATTAAGGAAATAACTAGGTTAGATTTTCTTGACATAAGCCAAGGGCGAGACAGAGGGTTGGAGAGGTGGCTGTGGGCTTGTGCTCACTGACAACAACCCCGGGCCTCATCGGGTTCTGCCCCTGCGAGACGGCCTGACAGCATTATGTTTTCCTGTATTTTGTGTAGCAGTTTCCATCTTACATTTAAAGCAGCTCTCTAATTTACATAGAACATTGTGTCCTATTCTTAAGGCAATTTTGTCCTAAAAAACCAGGGAAGGGAGCGACAAGAAAAAGTTAGTTCAGCAATTTAAATTTCCAGAAACGCCAGTGGGAGGTTAAAGTTTGCTCTAATTGTGGAGCACCACAGAAAGCACTGGAGTCACATTGTGAGAACTGTTGTAAGGTCCTCTTATCACTGAGACAGAGATTACATTGTAAATAGAGTAGGCCCAAAATTAGTTTGTGATTTTTTTTTTTTTTAGGTGATAATAACTGATGCTTATCAAGCAAAAAACCTGAGCATCCACCAGATTGGGACGAGGGTTCATTATGGCTCACTCTTGAGTGAGCCACAGAGAGGTTAAACCTGGGTTAGTAAAAGAGATGAGTCCCTAGAAGCAATGCTCCAAAAATTCAGCTTGCAGGAACATGCTAACCAGTGTGTCCTGCTGTGCTAATGCGTGGTGGGGCTGACCGTTGCAGCTTGGAGAGGGGGGTCCTGTTTATCACAGGGAGAGATTACTAACCTGAATTAAAACCATTTCACTCCCTTAATCAAATTTCATGCCCCAGTGGCCTTACTGAAGTGGAGGTTATAATGTAAGAGACCTTGGGGATACCAGCAAGGCACCTGCAGTGTGCCGCAGTGCAGGCACTAGCCCTAAATTTAAAGCTTGGGCCTCAGGAACAGTGAGGCCACAGTGGGACAGAGCTTTGTTCAGGCTCATTACTGCTTCCTACATGGCTGCAGGGTTGGAGGAAGCCTGTGGATGGCTAACTACCTGCCTTTCTGTGGGCAGGGCAGAAATTCCTTCCCTAGGAGGGCATCCATCAGCAACTGCTGTTTGGGCTGAGAAAGGCTTTGTCCAATGCATAGCTTTTGGATGGGGCCTTTCCTTTGCTCTGCTCCCTCACTGTCTCCAAAGGCCTTCAGGGTCACAGAAGGGGCTGCTAGGTTATCCCAATGTTACTATAGTGACTACAAGGTGGTATGTCTGGCCAAAGTATCAGTCTGACAATGAAAGAACGAGAGCATATATAATTTCTCCTATAACCTCTTCCACTGGTTAATTGCCATTGCTACTTTTAAAAAAAACAGCCTTATGTCATAAGCCTGTGCTCCAAATCTTGTCTAAGACCACCAGACCTAGCCCAAATGTCTGTATCCCTCATTTCAGCAACCTCAAGATGTTCCCTCAGCTCATGGCCTCTTGGAGAAGATAACAGACCACAACTCTGGCATCCTAAAGGGATGAAACAGGGGATGAACTCTTAAAGATCAAGGAATGCCCTTTCCTTTTTAACTGGAAGGGCTCTTTCTCAAGCACTTTGCCTGACTGCATCTCCAGCCGTTTCGCTCTGGCAGTGACAAGCACTACATCAGATGAGGAGCCATTTCCCAACATGTCAGTTCCTAAAGTTAACCTCATCAGAGCACATATCACTCTGTTAAACCATTTCATGTGGTAGCAGCTAGGGATTTTTATGCACAAAATGTTCAAGGCAAAAAAAGACAAAGGTTCAGGCACACAGGAATGAAATTTCATCTAATTCTCTGTGCTCTGGGTCTCAGGCTATAACTTCGCTGGTGAGAAGATCAGGGACTATGCTGCACAGACTAGATCACCTTAGACCACTGGGCTAGTCATCTTCTACCTCAGGAGCATTCAGCCTTTAAGATGTAAAGAAACCTTTTCTATCCAATGTCTAAAGTAAGACATCTTCAAGACCCTGCAGTGTGAGCAGAAACCGCCTGTTGTGGGGTGCTCAGACTCGACACTTCTCCAAGGAAGTCAACAAGGTCAGGAGCAGGACTCTCTTGGCCTGTGACCGGGTTGGGTTGAGGCAGTGCTAGTCACAAGCAGGAGCAGGATTTGGGGCAGTTGGAGATACTTAACCACAAACAGTGAGCCACCTAACAAGCTGTAGGCATGTCCTACAGCTGGGCAGGGGTATTTTGGACCAGAGTCTCAGATTTGGGTACATCAGTTCTTTTAAAGATTTGCTGCAAGTAACTATTAAGGTCTGAAGTTGTTCTCCAGCTTGTTTAGTGTCTGTAATCATCAGCTGAAAGTATCTGAAAATTACTGCCCCAGAGTCACGCAGAGAGTACATTGTAAAGATCAATGCATGTATTAAAAACAACATTTTGAATAACCAAAAATAGTGACAGATCTGCTCATGGAACTAATAAAAATTCACACAAGAAATAGACTTACGTCTATTCCCCAAAATACAAAAATTCTAGATAAAGCTGTGGTGAAAATGGAGAAACAGCGGCTAAATTCAATGTATGTCCTTGCCTATATAGCAAAACCAAACCTGTTTTATGTGTTGATAGGATATCCAAGAACCTGTCTGAACATTTAAGCTAGATGCAGGGATTTGAAGAAATAGTACTTGGAGTGTTACACTCAGTATATGCAAAGACAAACCTTAAGATCCCTTGAGACTCCAAGGAGTTCACTCCTAGGCAGTAGGTGTGAAGTCTAAATCCTATGGGAAATTGTATAAAAGAGAGAGAAAGTTAGGAAAGGCAAATAAATACATGATTGATATCAAATGGGTAACTGTCCTATTGATAAAAGCAAGAAAACATCCGTTAGTCCCACCTCGTCACAGTGCAATTGAACATCATGTTTCCAGTACTCCAGCTGTGATCTGGCTTGGTGCCCTCTCCTGCCCGTGTGTGGAAAAATCATCCCTTCTCCCATTATACCAGGCAGATTATTTTGAACCTCACCCTCTCCCACCAATGCTTCCTTCAAAAAAGAAGGTGACGCTCACTTAGTGAATGGTGACCATGCATCCCACATGCAGTCAGGATTTTCATCATCGCTTTGCACAAGTGAATTGACTCCTATCTCACCAAAACCCAGTTCAGGTCTGAGCTTTTCCAGCCCAATTTTCACATTTTGTCTAAATGTCGATTAATGCCATTCAAGATGGCTGGTGTTTGTTCCAGGATAACAAGCATTTTTCTTGCATGTTAATCGCTAATTCTGCCTGAATGTGTCAATCTCAGCGTGACTCCCTACCAGCTGTCCAGCAAGACAGAGCCCAGGTATTTCTATGACAGCCCTGTGACTCCGTCTCAAACGTGACTCATTAACAGGCTAACGATGCACGGACACAGCCAGGAGAGCAAGTTGAGGGAAAGAACTGGAATGAGAGACTGAGGAGACCGGTGAAAGAAAGGAGAGATTTCCCAGTAGAAATTGCCAGACTGACCCCGTGGAGAGCCACTGTGCCTCTAAAGCTATTTGTTGCAAGGTCATCGGAGTCATGAGCAGTAAGGCCCAGCAAGTGGAGGCAAGGCGCTTCAGCAGCACCAGCTTTCCCCGTAGAGCAAGTCAGTAACAGACAAATCCTGATTAAGTTGTTTGTTCATGTTTGGATATTGCAGTCCCCGCACAGTTTAAGTACGGCCGTTGACTCGGGCTCTATTAAATGCATTATGGAGAGTGCTACAGAAGAAAGAAGTCAGAAGAGCAGAATTTGAGAGTGAGGGGGAGGAAAATGAACTGAATAGGAGGATGATCTGAAGACAGAGGTAGTGAGTTCCTTAAAATAGCAATGCTTGCCTTTGATGTAAAATACAAAATCTTGGGAACAAAATGAGAGAGAGACTAAGCAGATGGTGTGAGGAGGGATTCAAAAGCGAGATGATGCACCAGAGCTAGATATGAAGAAGTAAATGATGCAGAAGTGGACTTAGCACAACAGACAGCAGATAATCACCATGTGTTTTTCAGAAAAGCCTTTTGCAGTATTTGCAAGCTATAGCATCAGCAAAATACAGTATGAGAAAGCGCTTGACTTATTTTCCTCTCTGCAAGAAAAGACTTGTTTTGAAGTCAAAGCAGACAAAATGTGTTTCTGTGTGAAGAGTTTGTAGATCTTGGTATGTTAAAATATTACTGTAAAAATCCTTCACGCCCAACAGTTACATTCATTTGCTTATCTCTATAGCACTTGAAAGGAAAAAAAAGTCATACCACAGTTCATTTTGATCAAAACAGGATTGCTTCTAAACCTTCATTCTTATCTTTTCATTGATCACTATGACACAGAGGTTTCATTCTTCAGCTGGGAACTCGGCTTTTTTTCCCTCTAGGTTAAAGCTTTAAATCCAAACAGCTCCACGTCCTACCAACTACATGCTTTGGGGAGTTACGAATTTTTCAGACTGGCCAGTTCTTGTGAGCCAGTTCCCACAGAGGTGGTGAGTCACAGGTCCAGCATCTGGAGTCTGGAGTTGGAGATGAACTTCTCAGCTTGGATCCATCTCAAATTATTTTTTTTTCTCCAGGAATATTTACTGCTCAGCAGAATAGTGCCACACTGTCGTGTGGATTTCTTTTCCGTTTTGCCAGATTTACATTATCTGTGTTGTACCAGTTTCTTCCAGCTATCACAAAGTCAGTCAATATTTTTTTTACAAAATTCAACTAGTAATTATTTACTCCCTGAAAAAGAGAAGCGCAGGAGTCTGAGCAAGGAAAAGCAAAATACTCAGAACACTATTGCAGGCTGTAATGTAAGGGAAGCAATCTCCCTGGTGTGTGCAGTAGCAGGAGGCAGCGCTGCTGTGCCAGCCTCCCACCCAGATTACCTCCCACCTGCACTGCAATCACAGGGTCTGAGATGTAATCCTTGTTTACTTCTGCCCCCTGAGGGATGAAACCTGGAGATAAGGCTGCTTCCCATAAATCATCTCAGAATTTCTCTCTGGTCTCTGGTTTCTGCCCAGGTGATGTATATTATAATTTGTAAATGATCTCTACTGCCTGACCTGCAATTAAGCAATTGCTTGGTCCTCTCAAGCACTGCTCAGCTCCCTGTCCCACCAGCTGCTAAGGAGATAACACTCTGCTTCGAGTGCTGCTCCCTGCAAAGGTACAGGGAAATGCCAAAAAAAAACCCCACTACAATTCCTCAGAGCCAGACTTGACCCTCAGGTCCTCACTAAGCCAGATACCCCAGTGTTTTGATGGGATCCAGCCTGCGTGTGTAGTTGGAGGGTTCGACTCACCATGATCATGCCGCTGCTTGTTCCTCTACCCATGCAAACCAACCGTTTTCAATCCCAGCATTTTATCCTGGTTTGTAAATAACAGTCACTTTGGAAGAAGTGCGTTTGCCTCCTACCTGATGGAGACCCTGGGAGTTCTTCACTTCTGTAATAGTTAAACTGTTCCTAAATGCAAAGGGGGGCCAGGGAATCAAAAGAAAAGGAGAGGTTAGTAACAAAACAATTCCTCTCTCTACCCAGAATGCCAAAGGCTAAGGCTGTGGGTTGTTTTTCTTCCAACAGTTTGGAAATATTTCCTATAAGCTGCAAATCAGAATTAATTAAAGCTCTTCCTGTGACCTTTTTCCCCTCTTTTTTTTCTTCCCCTCTGAAAGGTGAAGTGAACAAACCTAGATACAAAATGACACAGCTGAAGTCCTCGAAAGACCGCCAGCCCTCCCAGAGCCTCCCCCATGGGCTAGGCTTTCCAGGATGGGTGTAGAGTGGGTAACCAGCCAGAGTAATTGCCTTTGGAGGAAAATCACAGTAATTGCTGCTGTTAAAAGACACTGTTGTTTCCTTCTGTGGTATTTCTGGGAGGATACAAAGAAACTGGAGGGGGGAGGCTTATTAATGAGGCAAAGCAATCAGTATTTTTGTAGGCTTATTTGTTATACTGCCCATGTCTGCGTAATGTAAATGCAAATAAACCCATCTTTATTTTATTCATAGTTCTAATGGAAAGTCTGTGTCATGGTCTGAACCAGGTGGAAGACAAGCTCCCAAGGGGGAACACATGTGGCACAGACTCTCAGTGCATGTGAAGAGCCAGGAGACAGGGTGCAATCAGACAGCGGTGATCAAACCCCTCACTAAAAGCTACCACGGCCAAAGCAAGAGCCTGACTTTTACCGACATCAGCAGTAAGACTCTGTACAATGTGGTGGAGGAAGAAGACAGAGAGCCCATTCACCTCAACCAGCCCAGCAGCCCCTCCATGGTGGTGCACAGGCGGGTGGCGACAACCCCCGCTCTGCAGGCTACGGCGGAGGAGACCCAACTCTTCTTGCCCGAGCAGCCCCTCAAGACCCTGCCCCTGCAGCCACGGTCTCTCATGGACCAGCTGCAAGGAGTAGTCAACAAGCTTGCCACTGGCATCCCTGACTTCAACACCGTCCTCCCCACGCCTGGCTCGGGGAATGGCATGCAGCCCCCCTACCAGCCCCCACTGCCGCAGCAGCCGCCCCTGCCACCTCTCCAGGTGGCCGCCTTCAGCGAGGAGACCCTGTCTCCTTTGGCCGAGGAAGTGGAGAGCGAGAAGCTGAAGCTCATTCAGGGATACGTCTATGAGAAGAACCCGGAGGAGGAGGAGGAGGAGGAGCCGGCGACCAGCAAACTGACTTTGGAAGACTCTCCGGCACTGACGCCCCCGTCCCCTTTCCGGGATTCGGTGGCTTCAGGCAGCTCTGTGCCCAGCTCCCCCGTCTCAGAGTCGGTGCTCTGCACCCCCCCAGATGTGACCTATGCCTCTGTCATCCTGAGGGATTATAAGCAGAGCTCATCCACCCTGTAGACGCTGCAAGAGACAAGACAAGAAGGACTTTGGCAGCTGCCCGCTGGGAGGTCCTGGGGAGACAACTCTCCCAGGGCTGAGGGGAGAAAGAGCAGAGAACAAAGTCACATATGACAGGGCAAAAAACTTCATCCTGCACTTAAATAAATAAAAAGAAAGAAAAAGAAAAAAAAATCCATTCTGAGGGCTCAAAATTCTGTAGCTGTTAAAAATTAAAATATTGTACTTTGAGAAAATGATAGGAAACCGTTAACAAAGCACAAACCCAAGAGACAACTTCTATAGCAAAAAAATGAATAAACACACAGGAAAAAAAAATAATCACACTTAGTCACACCCTCTCTTGGCAATGCTTGTAAAGGACTCTGGGAAGTGTGACCTGGAGAAGTCATTAGCGCATCTCATGACTGCTGTCTGTCTGCTACAGAAGCAACACACCCAGGAGCTGGAAGGGCAGAGTTTGATGAGGAGGAGCGAAACTACTTGTATATGAGACATATATGCATAAATATTTTTTTCTGGTTTCTCTAAGTGGTATACCTGCAAAATGTGTTTGAGAGGGAGGAGCTGAGATACTGTGAAAGCATGTGGCTCTTTTGACTTTTGTCTGAACAATTTATTCTTCATACTAGACTGCTTTTTGGGGGATCTGGGCTTTTTTTAACACTGATTGTGAACAGAGTGAGACATATGATCCGGTTAAGACTCGAGAGGTTTCTGAAGAAAGCCCTTGCTGTAGAACTTGTAATTTAATGAGGACTTAGAAAAACTGCCCTTTTGTATAAGATTGCAAACCATGTGGCTAAACTGTTACACAACATTTCCTGTAGCAGAACAGTATTTATTGACTGACTTTTCATAATACAACATATTTGCCATGTGATTACATCATTCTGTTGTGTTACTTTGGAATCAAATACACTGGAAAATAGCTGTATACTTAAAGCAACAAGTATTACTCTGAAAGAAAGGCAATTCCATACTGGGGGTTATAGAGTCAGTCTCAAAGCAAGAGAGTGAGCGTACGTTTGTGTTTCTGTATGCGTGTGTATGGTATGTGTGAAGCGTGATGTCCAAAAACTACCACTGAAAGATTGTCGTATATACTATGAATATTTTTATGTTTAAATCATGTTTTATATTGCATTGTTACAAATATTCAATAGATCTTTGGAGGTTTGTATGCTGTGCTAACACTTTTTTTTTCATATACAAGCTGAGACAGTTGTTACCCTTATAATAGGGTGCTTTATTTTGCAGATATTTTATGAAGTAGACATATGGTATTAATAACCAGTGCATTGAAAACTTGTTATTTCACATGTTTGCAGCAAGTGCGGTTAAAAAAAAAAAAAGAAAATGCAAAAAGAAAAAGTCTGGTTTAGAAATCTTGCACATGCCAGTATAAAGGTGAGACAGGAAAAGTAATTAAACTATTTTGTTGCTTCAGATAATTTAAAATAAAATCATGTCCAGACAGGAAATTTCATCAGTGCTTAATGTGTGCATAAATACCCAGGGTTTATCATAAACAGTTCTTTTAAACTCTTTGTGATGTTTAGTAGTGTGTTCTTTTCATAGGCTTTCACTTCTATTTAATATACAATATTATATCTTAAAGATCACTTCTAGGCAGCTGTAGTTCTGTCATTCATTCCTCATCCTCCATCCTTAACGTGTTTCCTAGAGATGGGCCTAATCCAAAGCTCCCTAAATGGCTGGCATGTTCAAAGTCCAGGTCGAATTGCTGTGGCTTGAACTTAATTATACTTATTATTACCCTATTGATAAATGTGCATATTATACATATACAGGACAGGATTTTAGCTGCTATGAACTTTTATTGTGCTGTTGAATTTAGCTGAGGATCTGTCCTGCAGTTCTACACTTTATTTCCAAATATGTTTTTAAGGAATCTCTTCATGTTAATATCGTTGCAAAACCTGATTTTAACCATGCTTCTTGTGAAGATTCCATCAGGGTTTTTTTTGAATTCAGCATATTTTACTGTTTTTCTTTCTTTCGCTTGAATTTTAAGAAGTGCTGCTGCCAGTCATCAGCTCTCCTCTGGAGATCCAAATCTCATTGTTTTGATCTAGTTATATACTAGTGGTATTGGGAGGTTTGGCTGGTGCTCAAAACCAGATAGAGCCTTTTTCCTCATCCTCTTTTCACGATGTCTCCTCCTTTCAGTATGACTAGTGGCCAATTGCTATCATCATCCCGATGTGGAAAGCATGAAATGACTTTGCCCAAAGACACGGTTATGTCTTTTTCAGTAGATTGATGTCTCTATAATGAACTAAAGACACCTGAGGGTCAGTTGGTTGATTTTTGTCTACTTCGGGCTTTTAGGGGGACTTTTTTTTGCTGTTGTTTCTTTTTTTTTCATGTTGATTACTCATTAAGTAAGAAAAATGCCATATCTTCTTTGCTGTTCACCACACTGGCAATGAATTCTATCTTCTTATAATCTTAGTATAAGATTTGTTGTGCTGTTTCCAAAAACATACATTGTCAGCAGCAAAGAGCTAGTACTAGGAAGCTGATCTTTGGAGAAATTAGATAGATACGAAAAAGAAACATAACAGGCTCATCTAGATGGGAGACAGCAATGTGGCAAGGTACTCTTGTTTTCATACCTGTCTGTTTTGAACATATTAAGCACTGATTTTATTACTGCAATGTAATTATATAATGAGTAGGAGTTTTCTTGAAATTCAGTATATTAGCTTTTAGTTTGTAGTAATTGTTAAAACCGGAAACATACACATACGTAAATATATATCTAAAGAGCAAGAACTCACCTTGTGTATGTAGTTGTATGAGCTATGAAGCTTCCTGTGAAAGTTCTTTCTTTTGGTCTGTCAAATGCTTGATGAAAACTGCCTTTTTGTCAAAATGATCTTGAAAATGCTGTAAAATAAATATTTTCTATTTATTATTTAAAAATAGAATGGCAAGATTGTTAATTTTTACTTCCTAAGTAGAAAATAGCCATGTCTAGTGACAAATTGTTCCAGAGCTTTTCAGCATCATGTGAGAGATGCTCAAATGGAGGTACGTATTGATTAGATTGTGGCATGTAGGTGAGATGGTGGAGGGTGGGAAGATTTCTGTTAGGAAACAAATCCCAGCTTTTTGGCTTCCTAATAAAAATCAGGAGCACCCTAGGTATGCATTTGGGCTGACATGTTGCAGAAGATAATTCGATGGGAACTGACAGGAGATTTTGCTTCCTAAGGACATGGGGAAACACCAGCCCTTTGCTGGAAGTGCTCCGTGTGTTTGACTCTGTGAGATGTCAGCTTCTTCCATCAGCAAAACTCAAATATGCTTTCTTGACAGCTCTAAGCAATAGATATTGATCCATCCCAGGCATCTTGTGCCTGCTTCCTGTACTGCTTCCTGCTCTGTGACACACACACTGTGGCTTTTTGGTGACTACCAAACTGCTGTGTACCTCAGTTAGGGGCTCAGTAAGATGGGAGTATAAATGTCTTCTCTGGAGCGCTGCTGAGATTTTCAGACCCAAGTGGCACTAAACACAGAAAATCCAGTTCTTTTTCTCTTTACACTTGTGAATAGGCTTGTTTCTAGTGGCTCCTTGGTTTGGATCTGGCCTTGCAAGAGCCCACATCTGAGGAGTCAGTCCACCTACAACTACTGTGCTGCTGGAGTACAGGGAAAGACATTCAATTCAGCGGTAAGTGCCAAAAGTTTGATCTCTTTGCTTATAGAGGTTTTTCTTTCTTTTTGTTCTCTGTTTTATTTTTTTCTTTTCCAATTAAAATCTAATCAATCTATGTCTTAGTAAAGGTTCTGCTAATCAAGTGGACTCAATTACAAAAACACCCTCAGGGCAACACAGCAGTTACACCCCTCCAGAGCACCCAGCGCAGCGTTGCTGCCAGCGCTGTTCTTGCAACCAGTTACTGTTTGTGGGACCCAGCCCACAGCATCTGATCCTGACACTGCTGCACATCTCAGCACTCGCATGTGGCGTTTGGGTTTACATTGTAGAATGCACAGGGGAGTAAGTACGATGGCAATATCTGCGAATCGTCTAAGAAGATTCGGTAACCATTGTTATCTGGACTCTAACTAGCTACACATATGCTGTGCGAATGAATTCATTTTCAATTTGCCATATTCACATAGGAGGTTAGTACTAATTGTTTTATGCATGACTTTCCAAACAGCCTGACTAGCAGAACGAGCCAAGCAAGTCTTATTTTCTTTTTGATGCAGCTTCAGTTTTTGTATTGCTATGCTTTGAACTTCCAGCGTGAATGAGGGTCATTTCAGTTTAAGTCATTCTAGACCAAACAAATATTTGAGTTCATATTCTTTGTCTTTTTTTTTTAATTTCTCCACATAAACATACAACAATATGAACATTACCAGAAAGAGCAGATTGGGCAAAATCTATATAAACAGACTCCAGTAGATATGAGCAAACAACAGTTGGTAGAAGTGCTAAAGGAAAATATGTAGAAGGCCAGATGCTCCAGCCTGTTAAAGCTGCTTTATTAGTCTCTAGATTTCCAGAGCAGTTCTTAATGTGCTTTAGTCTGACAAAAGCAAAGACTACTCTGGTGCTGTAAAGTCTTTTTAGAGTCCTTTCGCCCCAGCCCCAAGGGCAGATAATGTGACAGGTGGAAAGGGAGCAGAGTTATATGGCTTCATTTGCATTTCTCTTAATCTAACCTAAGAAAGGGCATAACAAATTGAAGGCTAGGGAGACACAAGTATGAAGGCTTTAAATTAGAAATAAGCAAATCTGAATTGTCAAGATAATTGAATACTGCACCAGATGGTCGGGAGATTTAAGCAAATTTTCTTTAAGTCTTCAAACCAGTGAAGAATTCATAGGGTAGAGTTGTTAGGCTTCTGCTATGCAGGGAGTCAGATTAAATGATCATAATATTCACAAGCTGCCAAAAAAGCCCATCTAAAATAGCTTTACGCTGAGTAAATGGATGACTGGTCCAGGACCACAGTGCAGCAAAGCAGCTTAACATACTTGAGCTTTAGTCTCCAACTTTCTGCCAAGGAGAGAGTGTTGGCGTTTCTGCTGATCCAGTCCATGCCTACCCACTCAAGCTCTGCTCAGTAAGCCGGGTCTCTGGACCTAGGCTACTGTGTCACATCCACTTTGCATGCAGTAAGTGGCTGCCAGAAGCAAAAGGCAATGGAAATTGGGCCCCTGGAGTTGCACTCGTCAGCCTTTAGGGAAGAACAGAAGCAGGTTGCTAATAGCTGTTCTACACAAGATCTGAGCGGCTGTTAGAAATGTTTCTTACATGGGAGTGGGAAAAGCGTGGTTTTGCAGATTGTATTGTTGTGGTGGGTTTCTTTCCCAAATAAATGAGTCACTAGACACTTGGCAAGTACCTGTGCACAAATCACTGGGAAGGAGAAGCAGACTGTAGAGAATATCAACATCTATTTTTATCTGCCTAAGACTTCCAACAGGGATATTAGCAAAAAGGGCGATAAGGAATGTCATGTAGCTGAGTGCGTGGTACTACCACAGGCCTCATATCTGGACCTGGGCCCACATTTTGGCAAACCTTGCAAGCTCCAAAACAGAGACGGTAAATGAGAGCAGAAGTGACTGGTTACCATTCCCAGTGCTAAAGGTCAATCCTATCCAACTCAAAAAACAAGGAAGGTAATCTTTGCCTTTGCTAATTCAACTTCCACTTCTCAGTAAATCACACAAAAGAGGACTGCTCCCCACCTGAGAGAGCAAGTCACTGTTTGGTACCAAGAAAAAGCATCTGTTATCTACTTGGTTTCAAAGGTGGGCGTAAGCACTATATCTCTCCAGAAGTAAAATATCATTGTGAGTTGTGGGTTTTCATAACCAGAAGCCCTCTGGGTAGGTGGAGAAGCAGCTGGCACAAACACCAGTGCAGACAGATAAGAGTTTAGGAGTGGTATGTATCTATGACATTCAATCCACCCACTTATTTATTGCACACCATGCAATATGTAGGTGGCATGAGCTCCATCCCCCCATCCACACCATGGTATGGTGTATGGGACTCCTATCTCCCTGTGCTGCTCTGGCTCTGTATCAGGAGCAGGGATCTGGGAGACCTCCTTGATGGAAAGGTGGTGTGCCTGGGAGACTGGCTCAGGGTAGATGGGTCTCTGGTTGGCTCCCTCTGATTCCTTTTTCCTTACATAGGGTGTCTTTGCAATGCACCAAGCGTGTATTTTCCTTGCAGGAATCACCTAAAGATGTGGGACTTCAGTGCTGTGGAGGGCTTCAAAAGAAGTAAATATTTTAACAAGAGCTATTTCTCCAGCTCTCCTCCAACAGACAGCATGAAGGCTGTGGTGAGACCAGTCTCCTCCACTATGGCTAAGCAGACCTGTTAGTCCTCCTGCTCGAATCTGGTGGGTGATGAACCATGGCTTTCCTGAATGCCCAGCGGCACGAGCAGCCAGTTGTCTGCAGTGCGTGTACAGTCCCTGCACGCGTGCTCAGTGGAAACATCTCACCTGCTGCTCCCTGAGTAGGGGAGAGGGCTCGCTGTAGCCTCCACCATCCTTAATGACACAGGGAAAGTGAAAGAGCCAAAGAGAGAGAACAGCTTGCTTTTATCTCTCTTACAAGAAAGGCAGGCAGGACTGCGGAACCAGCTGAAAGACTTCAGCTAGAGCCTCTCCTCTGACGCAGTCCTGTCAGCTCCTGCAATTTGCATTTGGACAGACCTGAAGAATTGGCCCTTCATTGTTTGAGGAAAGAGGCAAGAACCAATGTGTTTTCCTGGGATATATTGTATATGTGTTGCTTGAACACTTAAGCAAAACAATTCAACTGTATTTTAATTTGGCAGGTACCTTGGCAGTTTTGGGGAGGGGAGGATTGGTTTGGGTTTATGTTTATTTTTCTGCTTAAAAATAATGCCTGGAATATCTAGCAACATTATTAACTGTCCTAGGATTTTCATGTGCATCTTGCAATGCTAATTTAGAAACCGAAGCCTTGAAGACCCTCAATGTGTGTGAATCAGCATCCTAAATTATGTAACTTTCCTTGAGAAGCTGGTCCAGTACCTGCGCTATTAACTTCTGAGTTTCCTGAAGATTCATTTCCCACTCCAAGCTCCATTTTGCAGTTGTGAGAATCTTTGGTTTATCTCTGGTTTTCCTGCTGCTGCTCATTATTCTTATCATTTGGTGCGGTGCCTTTACCAGCCTTGGCATAATTGTGGGGTGGAAGTGCCTTTCGGGATGTAATTCCCCAGGAGTGCTGAGAGATTTTCCCTCTGAGCTCTGCTTCTCTTTTTGAGAGGTCTTAATCCAATAACTAAGAGACATGAGTTCACCTTTTAATTGTCAGTAAGCAGCACTTTTATTGAAAAATACAAGAGGGAGTAAACAAACTACCTTCTCATGCCTACTAAAACACTGAAGTTACTCAAGATGGATTGAAACTTCATGAATATCTGCATTCTATGTCACAAGTACCTCCAAGATTTTTTAAACTGACGACATGGCATCTTACAAAATGCCTTCTCCACACTTAAACAGCTTAGCCCCAAGTCCTTTCTGCCTCTGAGATTTATGTCATTATTCAGCCTGGTACGAGACACTTGGGCTTTTCAAAGGCTGCCTTCTGGAAGGCTACAAGCACTCCTCTCCTGGAGCTTCAGAGAGCATAAAAAAATAGTCATGGATTGAGTCTGTCTCTAATGCAGCGTGTTTGTGTGGGATGTAGCACTGTCCTCCCCATTTGGCAGGTGAGGAGGCTGACACATCCTATACTAACACCAACATTTGCAAATATTTTGCTAAAGCTAAGCACTAAGTTCTTATTTTGACATTTATAGAAAAAAATTTTGACATTTATAGAAAAAAAAATAGCCTGTTTAAGTTTTCATCTTCTTCTCAATTTAATGGCAGCTACAGATATTAAGTGTACATATATAAAATTTGTGTTGTTGATCTAACTTCTAATGGGTTTAGCTGCCTTTCTGAAGAACTGTTTCAAACTCTTGCTCCAAGGGAAGGATGCTGTAGCACAAGTGGGAACCTGTGGCACTGAGCAGAAAGTGAAGGGATTCTCCTCTTTCTACCCTATGATTATTTATCGATCCTTGTCTTGAACATTAAACGCTATGCTGATGTCGCTTGGTACCATCTAGTCCCAAATCTCGCATTCTGAAACAGGACAAGTGCAAAGTAAGACTACAGTTCATCTGTAGTTCTGATTTCTTTCTAGACATTCCTTAGAACAAAGCATTTCATTATGTTACCACATAACCATCTGCCTTTTACAGGATCTTTCCCTCTCTTTCAGTGCAGGGGATGGACTGTGCTCAGATAGTGAGTAGCTGCTCAATATTTTGTTGTTGTTCCCTGATGAGAAGGTGAGCAAGGTTTCTTTACTAAGCATCATTCAAATTAATCAAATTAATTTTATTTTGTAACTCTCCTATGAGATATGAGGACACTATTGGTCCCACAAATCTGTATATAAAACTGAGACAGAGAGACAGAAGAGTGAAACAATTAACTGTGGGTCCTCAGTTTGGCCAAGCTACTTCAATTCACATAATATTATAATATTATATAGAAGTCATACATAAAATCACAGCTTCGTTACTT